>WWET01002354.1:49112-67753 GCA_011038615.1 Limnodynastes dumerilii
AATTCACGTCAATATATGAACATGCTGAAGGCTACCTAGACTACGTTTAGATAAAGGGAACATTTATCATTTCCATTGTGGTGAAGCATAACCATAAGCTAGAGAAGGAACATGAAGCTGCATAGCGGAGGCTAACAGAGGCCTATCATGAGCGTTTGTCTGATCTCACTTGCTTTTAGCATTACCTGATGCATAAATCACATTTTGAGGAGGTTTAAGCTGAGACTTTTATAAAGTTGTATCTCGTAATAAAACCTGTCTCTGTCTACCTGCAAAATGTTTTCAAGCACATATTATCACACGAGGTTATCCTGCCTTATTTTAATGCAGCGGTCATAAAGGTGTCAACTTTGAGCAGGCAATTCCCACAATCCTCCTTATTGTATTGTATCATGACCAGCTAAGCACAGGGGATAGTACTTATAGAGGTGTCAATTCTGAGCAGGCAATTCCCACAATCCTCCTTGTTGTATTGTATCATGACCAGGAGATAGTGTTTATGTTACAATGTTTTGTTTTATGTTTCAGGCTGCTGCAAATGTTGCCAGTGCTCAAAGTGCTGCAAAAGCAGTCTGAGTAAGTATGAATGGCTAAATATAATATGCAGTGTTACCAGGGCTGGATTAAGGAATGTGGGGGCCCCCAACACACAAAAATACACATAAACACAGGCTCCTTCAGCTGTCTAGATGGCCGGATGTCAGTAATCTTTCTCCTAAAAGCACTATCGCGGTTGCAGAACAGTGTATTTAAGAGGAGGATGTTTGAAGAGACTAGATGTTTGTGGGGGCCCTTTGTGTGAGGGGCCCTGGGGAAACCACCTTGATCACCCTGTGGTTACTCCGGCCCTGAATGTTACATATTGTGTGGCTTGTGACTGATCCACACCACATATGGTCACGGCATCGCACCACGGCAGCCCAGAAGGACCTGGGAAAATGAATGCCATAGACGGCACTGGATTTCAATAGAGGGGGTGGAGACACACTAACCATATACAGCTGGTAAACTTTAATGGGTTTGTGTTACAAAGACTAACCATATATTATGTTACTTTTGTATTTTAGCAATCGAACTGATATTTGCATTAATATGGACTGCGATTAGTATTGCATTCATCGTCGTAGGTAAGTTGGGAGAAAGCTAACTTTCTAGTCTTTCACCTGACACATGTTGTTGGTCAAGTGAAAGGGGGGCATATGAACCAAACAAATAGTGCCCTGTTAGGGGATTAAACCAATGCACCCAGAGAATGGAGGCAGCCTTGACAACCACTAAAGTATTCCATCACCATACAGCTTAAACCTGAACATTATAGATATTTTCTACTAAGAAATGATTGGATTGAGTAATTGCTAAAATGTTTATATCATTTTTTTCACATGATTAGGTGCTAAATACAAAGATCAATGCGAATCACAGTCTTACATCCCAATATACATGATTGTCGCCGGGGCTTTCTTCCTTTCATATTGGATATTCTTACCCTTGGAATGTTTCCTTCCTACCGTCAGAAAAATACTGAATATCCTCGTAGCTCTCTTCCTCTTTGCCTGGTTTATTGCAGGTAAGAACATGTCTAATGCTGTTGATATAAGAGGCGTGACAGGAATATATTGTACAGCATGTGAAGTAACAATGACCTTTTTAGTATTTATCATAGTTTGTTAGGCATATAGTAATGCATTAATGAAAACATGTTCAGCTCCACTGCAAAGCTGTGCCTTGTACAGGTACCATTAGAAGCCTATGTCAGACATTCTTTCTCTCTTGCCCTATTCCTCTTATCGTGTCAGTCACCAAGTTCATTCTAGAAGTGAGGGTCTAATGACCTGAGAAAACACAGGGTGTACAGCGGACTCCAGCTGCCATATAGGGCAGAATAGGGTGAAATGGGCCTGATTCAGAGTCATGTAAGGGGACACAAGTCTCTTGCATAAGTCCACTGACAAGTAACGTTGGCGTGTGCGCACACCAGATGTTACCATAACATTATCTTCTACCATACGGAACTCAGTGGGGTCTGTATCCAGTACACTATCTTTAGCAGTAGTATGGACAAGCTCCTCCATGTTTTATTTTTGTATTTATATATGTTATTACTAGATGTTTATGTAATGGCACAAAGTGTTTATGTGCTTCCTATCAAGTGTTAATGAGCTGTTAATGTGTTTCTTTTTCAGGCAGTGTTTGGGTGTTTGGAATTTATGATATCCCAAACCGACAATGTAAAAGAGAAATGTACCTCTTTGTTTTCTCCATCCTTATCATTCAGTACATTTTTATTGGGCTTGGAATTATTGGCGCACTTATTTCCTGTCTCTGCTGTGAGAATTCGGTGAGTGTGTACACCATGATTTATACATTATATATATTTTTGGGATGAAAGTTGAGTTAATACAGTATTATAATGATAAACATAGCAAGGCTGAAATTTTATTCTTTCTTTTACTCCAAACTCTTTGCAATTATTCCCAGTGTTCTCTGAGCAGGATCAGCAGCTATTTCACAATTTTATGGTTAACATTTGAAAAGATCATATTGTCATGTGTGTAACCTGGAAATCATTTTGTAATAATAAAGGACCGGATTCATACCTCAGCTGCTGCTGCAGCTGGAACTCTGACTGCAGCAGTGGTGGAGGTCCAGTGCCGGATCCCCGCTGTATCCTAAAATCTTTGAGACAAGGGGAGGTCACTCCTCTCGCTGCAAGAGCCCTACCTTAACTTTTTCACACATGGAGATGGTGCGGAAGGCTGGATAGTACGTAAGGGCTGATGCCAGCTCTTATTGTACTGTTAGCATGCATCCCCCTCCCACAGAGCAGAAGCGCCTCCACTCTGTGAAGCATCTCGCTCCACCATCGGATATAGAGCCACGATAGTCTTCTGGATCCAGAGTGCCCTCACATGTGCTGCTTTTCAAAAGGGGGCGGTCTCCATTCCTAGTGATCAAAAAATGCCCCCCTTTGATGTAAGTCTGGATCCGGTCCATAATCACATTTGGTGATGATCTTTATATGACTGTGTGCAGCCAGTCACTCAACCTGGACATCCTAAATGGCCAGACTTCCTCCAATCCAGCTACATACATGTGACCAGATTAAGGCCTTTTGCTCTTACCTATCGATTGATGCTTACCCCAGTCTGCTAGTTTGGGACCATTTCTAAAATGAAAGGCCTGTTCCTGGTGAATCCGACATTTTCATCAATACAAATATTCTAATTTGTGCTACAATATACCAGGGTTGCCGACTCTCCCGGAATGCCCGGGAGACTCCCGAAATTCAGGCAGTTCTCCTGGTATCCCGGGAGAGCCTGCAAATCTCCCGCAAGGGACTTGAGACTCGTGGTTTTTACTAGTATACTAGTGTTGCTAGGGACAGAGAGGGACTTAATGATGCAATATTAAACCCCAAAACGAGTAAATAACAGTCAAGGGACGGAGCTTAATAACATAGGGCTGGATCCAGACTTAAGTAAGTGCTTGAAATTAGTTACTCCTGGGCTAAACCATGTTGGTTGCAGGGGAGTCATATTTCATCTGTTGCAAACGGCATTAGAGTTGAGAGGTGATATTTCCCGGCCCAAGTCTAAATAACAGTGTGATAGTAAAGCTGGTCAGTATCTGTGTGCAGTAAGCAATTCAAAGATATATCCCTGCATGCAAAGAATACAATTAACTTGACTCCACTGAAATCAACATGGTTTAGCCCAGGAGTAACTAATTTCAAGCACTTACTTAAGTCTGGATCCAGCCCATGATATGCATAATCGTGTTGTTAAGCTCCACACCCTGCATTCATTTTAAAAGCCGGTAACCCTGCTTTTATACATATAGTTTCATGTTATCAGACATGAAGCACAACTTTCTGTCAGGCATACTTGCCAGTATTATTAAAGTAAGGCCACCCATTCCCCCTGTGTTCACTAGCAGTGATCAGTCTAAGCCTGTGCACTGATGTTATCATATGT
The DNA here is from genome assembly GCA_011038615.1 of Limnodynastes dumerilii. NCBI lineage: Eukaryota > Metazoa > Chordata > Amphibia > Anura > Limnodynastidae > Limnodynastes > Limnodynastes dumerilii. The sequence goes on from WWET01002354.1 coordinate 53,087, forward strand.
GTTCTTCATTTGGCATCATTCATCTTGTTGTATTTCTTGTGCTATTTGAGCATAAATAAAGTGACACATCTCTCTCTTTTATTACAGTGCTTCTCTGGACTGTGCTCTGAGTCATGCAGCTGCTTAAATTGCTGCAAGAATATCCAGTGTGGCAGTTGCTTACAAAGCTGCATGTGTTCAAAATGTTGTAAGTGCTTGGACTGCAGTGTAGAAAAGGCCTGAGCAGTTATTGTAGAGATTGCTGCTTTTATAACAAATCTCCAAATATTGTGAATGTTGCAGCAAAGCCACAAAATATGTGGGATAACAAAATAAATTATTTAAAGTTGTTTTTTTAACTATATATTTAATGTTTATTATTAAAATCTCCTTTCACTTCCTGGTTTGTTCTGTAAACACATTGTGGTGTTAATGGTTTCTTCCTGTTATGTACACAATTTACAGTATTAATTACCATTGAATTGTATGTTAGAATCAATTATATATAAGACTATTATATAATTATTAATTGCATGTGAAATATCAATTGCTTGTTTTTAGAATGTCCTTATCATGTCGAAGCCCATACATGTGCTGTACTAGACCTATTACTATGATCAATTTACGGAAAAGTTGTCAAGGTGATAACATTTTCCAGTTTACTGGCAATATGAAAATATACAACTCAGTACTCACCATATGTTATATATATGAAGTTAAACAGCTTGGTGGTGAAGAATTAGGGAAAATATTAAAAAAAAACAGTATACATATGCACCCTGGATAAACAGGAGCTTATAAGTACATCTTCTTTAAAGCATAAGATATCTGAAGCACCACATGTATACCACTATGAAGTCAGCTGATAGTCATGTACCATGCATGATAACTATAGGTAGACATTCATCATACCTTGGGGGATCTTTGTGCAGTCAGACTGAGAAACCCTTGTTTGTTTGTTTTTTTTATGCATGTATGTATCTGTCACTAAAACATCTGTAATTTGCACTTTATTGTTTTCAACTGAAGATTAATTATGAATAAAAAAGGCTAATCTTTTTCTTTGTAAACTTATTCAGTCGTATTATTATTATTATTATTATTATTATTATTATCACCATATTATTATTTTAATTCTGAATGTAATTGTAAGAATATTCTCACAAAGTTACATTTACTTAACCTGTGAATCGCAAATTTCTGGTTATTTTTTATTAACAGTGAAATTACTCTCTGTGATTTTGATAATTGTCTATATAATAAACTAAAGAGCACACTCATACAATTTGGCTGATTTAAAAATACTTAAAAGAAGATAAATCTAAATACTTTTTAAAAGCAAACAGTAATTAATAAAGTACAAACGAATCCAAAAAGGATCTGTGCAATCAACACTAGCTTCAATCTAGAACGGTGGCTTCCCTTTATACCATACACCCAGCTTCTTTCAGCCATTCTATTCCATATATGTAATCAGACTACCGAAACAGAGAACACTTAGTAATATATTAAAAGAATTTAACATTGAATTGCTGGTCGCATATAATTATATATGGCAGATAAGCAGTATAAAAACATGTGGCATATCACAGATTTTCAGCAATATCCGTAGTACTCCAGTGTTTCATCTCAATTTGTTAGACTAATGGTGTTTGTTGCTGTAGACACTGACAGGTAAGGAACTCGTGTACACTTTTAAATGTTTCATTACAGAGGATTTCATCAGGGACCAAGGATTCTAAATTAAAGTCTTTTCATCATGCACTTACTTGTACTTACTTTGTATTCTGATTAATATTTTCTTGCTTTTAGTGTAACGTCATGTAAATATGCTAGTTACCAGGAAACCATGTCACGCTGTAGTGTAAGAGGTGGTTTGTATTGTGTTTTCCGGCTGATTAATTCACTGCTGCTTAAATAACCAGCAGTCCTTATATACTATAACTGCTGGTTATAGTGTTATAGGACTCATGCATTGCCTGCTCTCATTTGTAATTCTGCTGTCATTGAGAATGTTGTCTGGTCTTGTCAGTACCTTATCATCCTTCGCTCTTTTCCATTTTTACTCCTGCCTTCTTGAAGCTGTTCATTTCTTTCCTACCCAGTTCTCCTGACTTGTTCTTCCCTATCTAGGTGCCTTTGTGGTCATACTTCTCAACGGTACTTTGTGCAGTACGTCATGTAAATATGCAGTTACTCCTGCCTTCTTGAAGCTGTTCATTTCTTTCCTACCCAGTTCTCCTGACTTGTTCTTCCCTATCTAGGTGCCTTTGTGGTCATACTTCTCAACGGTACTTTGTGCAGTACTTTTCCATGCACTCTTACTGTGTGCTTCCTCCATCTAACACTTTCCTGGCATACTTTTACATCTAGTACTCTATATTATGTCTTACTCCTGACACCTTCTTGACTCTATTCCATCTAGCATTTGTTCTATCTGTAGTATGGATACATTGTGCCCAGGTTTATGTGCCTAAGACTCTCTGCTGGGGCTTCTGCTATCTCCTGTTTCTGTACTCAAGAAATGCTCACTGGTTCAGTGTGTTGTATTCTTTGACTATCTTCCAAAGGTTACCACTAGGGTCTGTGACCTGCAGCCCAGACTGTCCGCATTAGGGGCATTTTTGTTAGACTCTGTGCCTTGGTGAGTGGCTACTGGTAACACTCCCACACCAACATATATACCCGCCTCCTCCATTACCTTATTCCCCCTCCCCACACATACATTGTTGAAATTGTCTGATATTGAGCACAATATGAATTTCAATTTCACCTTTGCAAATCCATGAGGTCAAGGGAGATTTATTTCTAGACCAACTCTAAATGGCATTGTAAAGTATTGTCGTGCTATAGACAAATGCATTCTTCATTTTCCCTTATGCATATAAGAAAATATCTTTTCTCCATGCAATAAAACCATGCATGAGCAGTGAGGCGCTATATTGCCTATGCAGTAAATATTAGCAGGTGGAAGGATAATGATGACTGGCCAATAATGCTACTGTAGATCACAGAGGTTCCTTCATGGAGATTCTATGATCCCTCTCTCAGGAGTCCAGCAACATCATAATGTCAGGTGTGCTGTACTTCTAAGAGAGGTTTGAATGACAAGGATGTATGCACTCCCCTGTCAATCCCTTCTCTCTTGTAGAGTTCACCTTAATCTCTAAGCACAGATCTGCATCTGTCTGAACGTGGAACTTCTGTGCACTGCCCCCGGAGCCTCATTAGATTACCATTTTCCATAACTGAGATCGGTATGCCAAGAGATCCATAGAATAACATCTGCACATAAGTAATCGAGGATCAGGCCCTATGTTACTATGTTTGTTACATCAAGCAATGTTACATGCTGCCGTGCTAATTGTGGTGACATGTAAGTTCTCACGTTCTCTGCAAATGGCCCTCACAGTCCTGTGTCCGCTGTAGGAATCATTCTCTGCAGGCCATTACACCATGCATGGTCTGCAGAGGTCTTTCCTTCTGCTTTGTCTCTGTGACATTACTATATCTTGTGATTCTTCTAGTCCCAGTGTTCCTCTGTACGTCTTCCAGTCCCAGACCACTTTGCCTCTGGTATTTTGCCTCCAGTGTGCTTGTTTGCTGTTTCTGTGAGTGAAAGCCCTTGTTTTATTACTCCTTGATGGCGGTTTATTTAGACTAAATTGAAGTGTTGTCCAGGGACTGCAACCTGCTAGCAGTCAACAGCCCAGCCTATCCTCACCACCAGTGAAGACCAGGGGCAAGATTTACTAAACTCGAGATTGTCAAAATCGCCACTGTTTGCTATTTTTTAGTGGCGATTTTGAAATCTCAGATTTACTAAAGGCGATTTTCCTAGTAAATCACCAGAAATGTTTTTTCTTCTAAATCGCCCTTGATGAGCTATCTGTGGCGATTTTTCCCATTCATGAGATGAAAATCTCAGGTGCGAGTTGTCGCTAGAGAATGGGAGAAAAAAATCACCACAGATAATAGAGGTGGGACTGAGTGTCGATTGAAATTGGCACTCACCCTCTGCAAAAAAAACCATCTGTCTATAAAATAAATTAATTATTAATGCTAAACATGGCTGCCGCAGCTACCAATTAACTATTAACCAATTAACCTAGTACTTTAAGTCACAGCATGCATTTGTATTCCAGGGCATGCTGTGACTTCTAGTACCCAAAGTGGCTGCATGCAAAGGGTTAACGGCATGCTGCCACAACCACAGTGTCACTCACTAACACAACACTACATACATTATCCCACTGTGACACTAAAAACTGATCTGTCCCTTCCTAAATGATTAAACTGTTCCCCACTGTCATTATTTCACACTGCTATATTTATAGCCTCGCGGTCACGGGAGCAGGGGCGTATCTAGGGTAAAATGGAACCTGGGGCAAATCCCCAAATTGCGCCCCCCCCCTTCCCCCTCCCCCCTTTTTATTTATTGATATAAATATCTTGGTATGCAGTAGGAATGATTGTGCTGCTACGAAGCGGTGGCACTCCTCTTCATCTATCTCCTCCTCCTCTTCATCTTCAGCTCACCAGTATTCATGTCTCTCCAGTCCCCCCAGGATCCCCATCATTTGTCTCAAGCCCCCCTCAGGATACCCATCATGTCTTCCTAGCCACCCAGTATTTCCATCATGTGCCACCAGCCCCCTCCCCCAGTACTCCCTGTCTGACATGCATGTTTTATGGTCCTGCCTGTGTGTGGTAAAGTACAGTATACATTGATCCAATCCAAAACTCACATTTACATTAATTACCGGCATTACATTTGCATTTATTGATGTCTTTGCACATATTTTGAAGTTTGGATACAAATCTTAATATCTATAACTACTACCACTATCTTACTGTTGGGATCAACATCATTTGAGCGTCAAATTCAACATTCTTTTAACCACAATAGCCTCCTAGTGTCATAAAGAGAAAAATACATATTTGTAACCACAATACAAAGAAAGCAGAGGCTTAAAGTTAATACTTACCATGCCGCTGCCAATCTAGTCTGCATATGAACATGTCCGCATCACAGTTGCTGGTCAGAAGCCCATCGATATCCCGAAGTGATAGCCAAACGGCATCAGCAATCATGGCAGCCCAAGAAAACAGCTGGCCCACAAGAGCCATGTTGTCAGTGTCCATAGAAATCATCAGCTAGGCCTTTAAATACAAACTCCATGTGTTGTCTCTAGGTTTCTAAGAACCCCCTCATGTCTCCCCAGTTTATCACCTATGCCTTTAAATACATACTCCATGTGTTGTCTCTAGGTTTCTAAGAACCCCCTCATGTCTCCCCAGTTTCCAATAAACCCCCTCATGTCTCCCCAGTTTCCAATAATTCCCCTCTTGTCTCCCCAGCCTTCAGCCTTAGTGCAGCCCCTCATATAGTTTCAGTCCTTAGTGCAGCCCCCTCATATAGGTTCAGTCCTTTGTTCCGCCCCTCATATAGTTTCAGTCCTTAGTGTAGCCCCTCATATAGTTTCAGTCCTTAGTGCAGCACCTTATATAATATAAGTCCTTAGTGTAGCCCCTCATATAGTATAAGTCCTTAGTGTAGCTCCTCATATAGTATAAGTCCTTAGTGCAGCCCCTCATATAGTATAAGTCCTTAGTGTAGCCCCTCATATAGTATAAGTCCTAAATGTATCCCCTCATATAGTATAACTCCTTAGTGCAGCCCCCTCATATAGTATAAGTCCTTAGAGCAGCCCCTCATATAGTTAAATCCTTAGTGCAGCCCCATCAAATAGCTAAGTCATTAGTGCAGCCCCCAATTGCAGCCATATACATTTACTCCGTGGTCTCACCTCCGCAGCTCCATACGCTCTCTGCTTTGAAGTCACGACCTTGGGGACAGGTCAGCATCTTTACTCACCCACGCACTACCGCTGGCAGCCGCTGTGACTCCAGGAAAAGGAGCCTGGTCTTTACTAATGTAAGTTTTGTAGGACACATGCCCTAAGGCTCTGATTGCGCCCACATCAGCTGGGCGCCATCAGAACCTGGGGCATGAGCCCTACAAAACCCACGTTAGTTACGCCACTGCACGGGAGTTGCCATCCGAGGCTATAAATATAAGCCCTGTAATGAGGCCTGTCATTCGCCGGAGGACACCGAGGAGCACGGACCGGGCAGAGGAGAAGCAAGAAAAATGTGACTTCCAGGCTGACTGCACCCAGGCTGACTGCAATCAATCCTGCAGAACATTGAGTATCCACCGATTTTTACATTTACTTGTCATGTGTTTTCACATTACTGTTAGATCTGCCCAGCACACGGGGGACACTTAAACCTTTATTTAAAGTGCACAGGGGGACATAATAGTTTAGGCAATTACACAACTGGACATTTTAAACACACTAAGAAAGAATTTAGGCACATACAATGTAAGCAGTGTTACTATTGTCACATTAGGGTATGGTAATTTTGCAGGCACGGAGGGACAATGTATTCTATGCATAGAGGGGCAGTGTGTCTGGAGGCATAGGGACAGAGTTTTGTAGGCACGGAGAGGCAGTGTTTTATATGTACGGAGGGGCAGTGTGAAATAAGGACAGTGGGGTACAGTTTAATCAGTTAGGAAGGGACAGATCAGTTTTTAGTGTTACAGTGGGGTAATGTATGTAGAACAAAATAAGACTAGCGCTGTCACAGTGTGTTCTCAGGTATATAAATCACAAGAGACAAAAAACCAAATACATTAAGAACAAAACAAAAAAAGCCTTCTGGTAAAATTAAAACAAAATTTAATAAAACATATATGTCTGGTACCAGAACCTAAAAAACAAAACAAATACAAATGGACATAATACACTACATAAATAGACAATGCAAGCTGACCCTAAGTATCTGTGTGGAAAAAACACCTGAACTCAATGTCCAATAACAATTCCTCTAGGGGTTATCAGGCCCTAGTAGAGGAAAAATAGATACTTGTGTAGAAAAAATACTGCTGAATAAAATACAAAGTCCCAATTCAATTGTATACAGGCATTTACTTGCTCCGTTTCTGCTGAATAAGATACAATGTCCCAATTCAATTGGATACAGATAATAGCTTACTCCGTTACTCACCAACTTGATGGAGATATTGGTGGCACTGATACAAATGCAGTTCTGTAATAGGGAAACAAAACCTTACCCCTTACGCCTTCAGATGGGAACAGTTGAGTTGACACGTTGTCCGAGTCAACCCCGGCGAGCGGGTGTTTAAGCCGCTAGAACCGGGGGTCTCAGGACGCCGGACTCACTTGTTTGCAGTCGGCTTCCACCGACTAGCAGGGCAGATGGTGACCAGGGCGGTGCTTCCACTCAAACTAGAACCACGTTGGTGAGCGCTCACGTTGTTGCAGCCAAACGAAGGTATTTCTTTAAAGTGACGAGTGCAGTATAATCACAGACTTAGGATCACACTATTGGATATCAAATCAAAGTGTAGTTGGTGGTACCGGACTTCACATAGCCATCCTTACGCGTTTCGTTCCACTAGGGAATTTCATCAGAGGAATCAAAGGCAGTAATGAAAAAGAGGCTCCATTGCTCTCTTAAATAACACCCTAATTAATTAAACATTCGACACCTGAGTAGAAGTCCACACTTTGCAAAGAGTGTGATCTCTCAACGACACCCAATGTAATTAAAGCATAGGTTACAAAATTATTATAACAACAAGTAGAATATTTAATACTATCTTAGCATTCAGCTTTAAATGAAAAATAAAATCACAAATAAACAGCAATTAGAACACAAAAATAATAATTTAATTTAATTTAATTTACCGGAAGGACTGAAAACTAATATATGCAAACTATTTAATTTAAATACAATAATACCAAAATATATAGACATTAAGGGAAATATAAAATAGGAATTGGGTAATGTATGTAGTGTTGTGTTAGCGGGTGACACTGTGGTAGCGGCAGCATGCCGCTAACCCTTTGCATGCAGCCACTTTGGGTACTAGAAGTCACAGCATGCCCTGGAATACAAAGGCATGCTGTGACTTAAAGTACTAGGTGGCACAGCATGCTAAGGGTTAATTGGTAGCCGCGGCAGACATTTTTTTTTCAAACAACAACTATGTCTGGCGATTTTAAAAGGGTTTATTCGCCGCAATTACAAGCTTAATCGCAGCGAATGAACCCTTAAAAAATCGCCTGACATCGCTGTAGTTTTTAATAAATTAAGCGTTTTGAAAAGAAAAAATTATGCCGATGTCTAGCGATTTCAAATGACGATTTGAAATCGACTTTAGTAAATGTAGCCCCAGGTTCTAGTTAGACTCCAAGGATTATATTTACAAAAGGCGCTTTTTCCCAACGATTTCAATTTGTTGGATGTCGCCACGATTTACAGGCGATTTGCAGCGTAAATTTACTGAATTCACTAAGCTGTGAGTTGCCTGCAAATTTTTTAAACATCCGCGAGATGTGGCGATTTTGCAAGGGGTAAATCCCTTTTCTATAGAATAGCACCACGATTTGTCCTTGAAAAATTTGCCGTCGCTCGCTGTGTTTAAAAAAAAACAAACAAGTGCAGCATGCTTGAAAGCCTTAACCATGCTGTGCTGATAGAACTACAAGGCTATTACTACATTGCTTAGCCTTGTAGTAATATCAGCGTCAGCATGGTAAGACTTCTAACTATGCTGCACTGTGTGTGGTGTGTGTTAAAAAAAAATACAGTCAGCACAAAACATACAGTTATACATTACAAAAAGTGTGTACGTAAAATAAAAATTTTCCCTGAATAATAATTCCATCTAGTGTGTGCACTTACCTCCGGTGGCCACCGTGGCCTATACTAAATGTATCGCAATGTACTGTGTGGTGTAAAAAAATAATAAACATTTTTGTCACTCACCGTTTGCTGTCATCATTCTTGGGAAGACTTGCTTGATGAGTTGAATCTTCTCCAGTTGCTTGGAGACTGTCCTCCGGTTGATAGAAGTGGCATCCCTGGTGTTCTGTTCCGCTCCTCGGCCTCTTCGGTACTTGACACGTAGACAGGCTCCTGCTTCTTCTTCCGTGGCGATCCAACTGACCATTCGGTCACATGGGGGCAGCCTTTTATATTAATGATGACGTCAGTTACACTAGGGGCTCTAGTGTTTCTGACGTCATCATTATCATTAATGCTTAGCCTTGTAGTTCTATCAGCACAGCATGGCTAAGGCTTTCAAGCATGTTGCGCTTGGATTTTACACACAGAAATCACACCTCAAATAGCTTGACATGTGTTTTTCAGGCTCTGTGTGAGGCGCTTTCATTGCCTGCGAGTTGGTTTGCAGTGATTTGCCGGCGAGCTGAACTGTATGTTTTGAATGCCAAACATTTGGACTAATTTTATCCCGCAATATTTGGCGAATTGCGTTTGCTAAAGGCAAAAGTCAAGGGACTTTATCTTTAGTGAATACGGTGATGGCGAAATCGCCTCCAAACTCACGGGGGTTGAAGTGATTTGGCCAAAATCGCCTTTTGTAAATATACCCCCATGCCCTGGTTGACTGTGACTGTAACAAGCAACAACAGCTAGCAATCTGGAAAAAAGACTTCTTACCCTGGAAAATGCAACAATAATAAGTATATGGCAAGTGCTTCATAATAAATTTCACTATTACATCCATTTGAAAGTACAATTTAAATAAAACTACAGTGGGTTAAAGAAAAACATAAGTGAGTGGTGCAGGTGTGTATGTATATATATCATTATTAAATGCTTACAGTCATAAGGTTCACAATGTTACAGTCGACACAGTAAGGTCCATTGTACCATTATCTACAGATACAAAAAATAGACATATGCCAACAAGAGTTCAAGATTAACCACTATATAGCCAACCTTGTACCTCCTATAAAATTAAAATACTTTTAGTTGACACTCCCTTGGTCTCTGATCCCATGCTTAGTCCGCTGCTCCTCTGCTCTGCTCTGTCCATTCCCATTGGCTCTTCATTTTTCATGTTCTCCCTGGTGTCCATCCTTGACACAGCTCTATCCTTGGTCTCACTGATCTAGTTCTGTGATTAAGGTAAGCAATCAAGCACGGTTAGGGGTTAGAGTTGGGATTAGATTTAAACTGGGCACACACTGGCACTTTTTCTGCTGATAACTGTGCAGATCACACGATCAAACAACAATTTCAGCAGATATCTTCCCAGTGTGTACTGTTCAATGATGCTCAAAAATCGTCTGAAACAGCAAATGATCATTTCATTAGATTTTCGAGAGCTCCTAATTTTTGCAAACAATGATGCATGATATCTGTCACAGGAAAGTAGCTGCAGTACATGATGGGATGAAATGAAAAACAAAGTACATAGGCGTCTATTTACAAACTTCATTTTCATATGACAATGCCCATTTTCATGAAAATTAAGTTTTTCATATTTACAGACTATGGATCGCCATGGAAAACAGCAGTTCCCATGGTGATCCACATAAACATCGGGGCTCTCCGCTGGCCCGTTCTTTTCAGAGCAGGCCAGCGGTTCGTAGTATTTATGAAATGTTGGAGAGGAGTTTTACACTCCGCTCCCGGCTGAACACTAACATCAGCTCAGGCTGGCATTAGTGCTGTTATCCAAGCGATGTCCCAATATTCCCCCCTTTTCCTCTCTCTAATAGCTGTTATCAAAGGGGAGGAAAAGGGGGGCATGTATGGGGAGACCGCTGGGATAAACCTATGTGTGCCAATGTTAAAAAAATTAAAATAAAAAAAGTTGTTGTTTTTTTTTTATATTTTAAATTATGAATAAATAAATACATTTAAAACATTAAAAACGTTAAAAAAAAATAACCAAATAACCAAAAGAGTCGTGTCCGACTCTGATATGAAGACTCTGCACAGGCGCAATGTTTTTCATACGGGACTTAAAATTTTCAAAGTCCCGCATAGGAGTCTCTGCGCATTTGCAGGACTTCATTCATAAGAAGTAAGGATGTTGGATCATTACTGAAAGTTGCTAGTGTGTACCTAGCTTTAGGGTTGGGTTTATAGTTGGTTTCAGGTTTAGGATTAGATATATGGTTGGTGTTACACACTGTCAGGGGAAATCTGGCAGCCTTTGATTGTTTACTTTCTGCTGCTCTGCCTAGGTTCCCATCTACTCTGAAATCACTGACTGGCTGAGGTTGTGTCTGGTTGCAAAATCTGATTGGCGGCAGGAACTTTAAATAGCTACTCATGTGTGTTCCACACTGCCGGTTATAGCATCTGGTTTCCTACGTCTAGCCTGCAGTTTGGATTGTGTCCCTCATGCTTCTTGTTTGGGGTTTATTCTGTGTTCCTGCCTTCCCTCCTGCCTTACCTCCTGGTCCTGGTGGTGTCCTTCTGGTCTCCAGCGAAAGCCGTCAGCCTCACCGGTCCTGTTCGAGTATTGTCCTTCAGACTCCAGCCCCATTCTGTGTGTTTCATCTGCCAGAGTGTGTATGCTGTATATAGAGTCTCATTCGTGGACTCTGTATATTTCCAGCTACATTCTATGTGTGTCATTTGCCAGAAGTGTGCACTGCGTGTTGAGTCTCACTTGTGGGCTTTGTGTATTTTCAGCTACATCCTGTGTCTGTCATCTGCCAGGAGTGTGCCCTGTGTATTGAGTCTCATTCGTGTGGGACCTGGGTACCTGTAACAGTTAGGGTTAGTGTTATTGTAACATTCACAGTTTTCAACATATTGACACGCACAAAATAACTGTTGATCTTATGACGATCTAAGTCTTTAAAGACCGTGCCTACGCTATCTACGTACCGATCTGGTATGTAGATATCGTAAATGACCTACTACACATGCGCAGTAGGTCATTTCGACCAGATACGCACTTAAGAAGCAGAAGCTTCTTAAGTGTGAATCAGGCCCTATGTATGTAAGCAAACACATTTCTTTAATTAACAATAGGAAAAGCAGAAACTGAAAAATGTCATTTTAAATTTAGCAACAATTCAAAATTATAAAACCAACCTCACATTTTTATTCATTCACCTATTATTTATTTTATACAGGTTTTTATATAGTGCTATCAGATTACATAGCCTTGTATACCAGCTGTCTTCTGTCTGTAGGTATTTATGGTCATTGAATCTTTGCTTTTGGTTGATTCTTGTATTCTTGCATATAGCCTGCTCTGCTGTCTGAACTTCTATTTGTATTTATGTACTCTTGTATTTTTGTATTTTTGTATTCAGTTTACCTCTGTGGCCCAGTATCTAGTGTTCCCAGTTACTGCTGCTTTGCATTTAGTGCTCCCTCTGATTCCTATTTGTATATGTACTCTGAAGTGTTTATAGGTTTATCTAGTCTTGTTACCTGTTATTGTATTCTTATTGCTCCTAGTTCCCTATTCGCCTGTTGTTTTTATTATGTGCACTAATAAACACTGCTGATCTTATCACACCTGTCTGGTTATTAGTGCTTACACCTGGGGCTGCCTTACAGGGTTTGTGACCTGCTGGGAGTGCTGCTGCAAAAGCCTATCACCTACATCAGGGGCCCTAGTGAAGACCAGGCCCCAGTTAGACGCCATTCCCTGGGAGCAGCTACGTAAAACACCTCCTTATAATATAATATACATGATAATAGTTTGCAAAGCATTCTAACCCATTCAGACCCCTGAAATCAACATGGTTATTAATCTACATATTTTTTCCTTACATAGATTGTGTATATGCAGCATTATTATACTTAATATCTATAGCTACAGGGCAGCTTTGGTAAAAGGATACCACTTAGAGATGAGCTAGGAATAGTTGATATGGAAAAGGATTAATGTAATGGAAACTATATAAATCAGTGCCAGGCAGCTGTTACAGATGTCAGTTGGATGCTTGCATCTGATGGAACCTAGTAGTACTATTTTATGTAACTAGTTTAATCACATATTGAATATATGTCACCAAACAGTACCTAGAAAACTTGGAAAACATTACTAGTAAAAAAAAATTGAAGGAGTAAACACTAAAAAAATTGAGGATAATTATAATGTTTACTCAACAAAGAACCATTTGTGTAATAATACACCTTAGAAATGACCTAATTAATATGCAAAAGTGTATTTAAGATTGGGACATGTTTGTGTAGGTGTAGCCCTTGTATAGGGTGTATCAACTATGTGAGTATCATCACTACCTACCAATGACGTTTAACAACTCTTTAATAGATACCGTTGAGCAATAAACATTACTCTTTCTGCATAATGCTTATATTCAATTCCTGTGGACCGGTAAGGGAAAATGCTTAAATCCCCTGTTATCCCCTGCTTGCTAACCTGCAATGGGAAAAAGAAAAGCTGTTGAAGGTGGCAGCAACTACTTTCCTACAACTGGTCTCATGAACAAAAAAAGCATCATTAGGACCGAACAATAACTACATCTTACCAAAGGTAAAGAGGATACACTGTGTAAACATTGGGCCTGATTCAGATTTAAGAAAGTGCTTAAAGTTACTCTTGGGCTAAACCATGCAGATTTCAGGGGGAGTCAAGGTAATTGTATTCTTCGCATGCAGGGATATGTGGCATCCCTGTAGCGTCTTGAGAACTGTGTGTGATTTGCAGGGTGATTTGGGCAGCGTAATCGGTGGGAGCTAGAGTGGGGCTGTTGCTAGGCAGCAGTCAGAAGACAGCCAGCTGGTGCTTGAGGGCGGTTGCCTGGGCAACAGTCAGCTGACAGGGGCATGCGCTTGAGTGCAAGGAGCTTCTAGAAGGATCTGGGAAAAGTCAGTTGAGAAGGCAGTTGGTGTGGTGAGGTGAGGAGGAGAAGGTGTGAGGCAGAGTGTGGAGATTTTGTGGAGAGGCAGAGCTGACGGGTCTTGTAAATAGTATAAGAGTGCCAAAGTTACTGGAGAGCGGAGTTGATAGAAGAAATTTGAGGCGGTAAATATAGTGCTGAGAGGCTGGGAAGGCATTGGAAGTGCTGGAAGACGACATCGGAGGTGCTGAGAGGCGGCAGAGAAGGTGCTGAGAGATTGGTGAGGCATCGGAGGTATTGGAGAGACGACAGAGAGAGTGCTAAGAGATGCATCTAGGATAGCAAAGCATCTGGAGAGAGTACTGAGAGGGTTGAGGGAGACTTTTGGGGATATTTAGGGACTGATTGAAGTGTTGTTTCTTCAGGGAAGAGACTTTGGTGTTATTTGGAGCATTGCCAAGTGGAGAGAGGAAGAAATCTGAACAGCACTAACTGTTTATTCAATAAGTACTGCCATAAAGATCAAGATAGTTTTACAGTCTGCTCCAAATTACATACTTTGTTAGTTAATATTAATGAGTATAGTTTTTTTAGTATAAGATTGATAACCATCCGAGTGTTAGGATAACTTAAAAGACCGGAGCATTACTATCACTAATTATATTTGTTCTACATATACTGTTTTAAAAGTATTACATATATTACAGTTGTGAAAGCTGCTACTATTGATGATATCAGTTTTACATGTACTGTTTTGGGAGAATTATTATATATGTTACATTTGTGAAAATTGCTATTACTAATTGTATCTGTTTTACATGCACTGTTCTAAAATTATTTCATATACTACATTCATAACAATTCTGTCATTTTAATTATAACAACTATTCATGCCCTATTTTTTGATTCAGAATAAGTTTTCTGCTCATTCCTAAATACATTTGAAAAGTAAAATTTTTACTAAACGCTGGTGCAGTTATTCAAAGTCTCCTAACGTTGCTTA
>WWET01002354.1:69428-80397 GCA_011038615.1 Limnodynastes dumerilii
GTAATGTGTGGTTATAGTATGTGGGGTGGGGGTAATGTGTGGTTATAGTATGTGGGGTGGGAGTAATGTGTGGTTATAGTATGTGGGGTGGGTGTAATGGTAATAGTATGTGGACTGTATATGTGATGAAGCAAAGTAAAAAAAAAAGAAAAAAAATTCAAGCCACAAAAATAAATGTGTTATTCCCAAGGTTTTTCGGAGGGGGGGTCTGTGTTTCTTGTTGAAAAGGTGGTAACCCTAGAATTCACCTGTCCCAAAAAGTGCTTTGCGCATGTGCCAGGCGGAATGATGTCACCGACGTGCTGGTTACGACGTGCCATCCAGAATACACCAGCCATTGAGGAGCTAGGAGAGTCGGCAAGTGAGAAGTCAGAAGAGCGCCATGGAGGAGGAAGGAAAGAGGGACACAAAAGTAAGTAAAAAGGAGAGAGGCTGGAGAAACAAAGTGGGGAATACTGAGGGGGCTGGAGGCACATGATGGGCATTACTGAGGGGGCCTGGAGGCACATGATGGGGAATACTTAGATGGGCTGAAGGCACATGGTGGGGAATACTGAGGGGGGCTGGAGGCACATGATGGGGAATTCTGAGGGGGGTTGGACTACATGATGGAGAATACTACGGTAGATTGGACTACATGATGGGGAATACTGAGGGGGGGGGGGCCCACATAGTAGGGAATACTGAGGGGGGCTGGAGGCATATGGTGGGGAATACTGAGGGGGACTGGAGGCATATGGTGGGGAATACTGAGGGAGGCTGGAGGCACATAATGGGGAATACTGAGGAAGGCTGGAGGCACATAATGGGGAATACTGTGGGGGACTGGAGGCACATGATGGGGAATACTGAGGGGGTCTGGAGGCACCTGAGGGGGGCTGAAGGCACATGATGGGGAATACTGATGGGGGCTGGAGGCATATAATGGGAAATACTGAGGGGGACTGGAGGCACATAATGGGGAATACTGAGGGGGCTGGAGGCACACTGGAGGCACATGATGGGAGAAACTGAGGGGGGCTGGAGGCGCATAATGGGGAATACTGAGAGCAGCTGGAAGCACATGATGGGGAATACTGAGGGGGGCTGGAGGCACATGATGGGAGATACTTAGAGGGGCTGGATACTTTGCAGGACACCCATACACAAACCCTAGCAATGCAGGGACCGCCCCCTTCCCGGCAGCGCAGAAACCGCCCACCTTCCCAGCGAAACAGGGACGCCCCCCTTCCTGGCAATGCAGGGACCACCCCTATGCTTTTTACTTTTCTCCCTGAAATGAATTTTCAAAAGTAGGCAAACATAAAATATAGTGTCTTTAGAAAGCAGCCATTGTGCACATTAAGGGGTATATTTACTAAGCTCAATTTTGGCCAAATCGCCTCAACTCCCGGGAGTTTGGAGGCTATTTGGCCATCACCGTATTCACTAAAGGCAAAGTCCTGGGACTTTAGCCTTTAGCAAATTTGACTTGCCAAACATCGCTGGACAATAATTATCCAGATGTTTGACATTCAAAAAATACAGATCACTAAAGGCAATTTGTCTAAATCGCCTTTAGATCGTCGGCAAATCACAGAAAAAAAATTGCATGCTGTGTGTGGCGCTTTCAATGAAAGCGCCTCACACATAACCTGAAAAACACATGTCAATATATTTCACATGTCTTTTTCTATGTGCAAAAGCCAAGCGCAGCATGCTTGAAAGCCTTAGCCAGGCTTCGCTGTAGAACTACAAGGCTCAGCATTGCTGAACCTTGCAGTAATATCAGCATCAGCATGGTAAGCCTTCTAAACATGCTGCGCTGTATGTTGTGTAAAAAAAAAACATACTGTCACATATAAGCACAATGCATATATAACACATGGGTGTTTTAAAAATCAATTAAAATGCATAATATGTCCCCCAATAATATAATAAAAATACAGGTGGCCACTCTGTAATGTTTAAAACATCTTATGCGTCATATAGTTTTTAATAAAGAATAAGGAAATATTTAATACTCACCGTTAAGATGTCCTCTGTCTTGGGAAGACTTACTTGTATTTTCTTCCTTCCTTCCTTCCTTTCTTCTTTTTCAGAATGAAGATTCTTATCACCTTGATGGATGATCTGGGTCATAATAAATAAATAAATAAATAAATAATAAAACACACAGCGCAGCATGTTTAGAAGGCTTACCATGCTGATGCTGATATTACTGCAAGGCTCAGCAATGCTGAGCCTTGAAGTTCTATCAGCAAAGCATGGCTAAGCCTTTCAAGCATGCTGCGTTTTTTTTTAACAAAGCGACGGCGATTTTTTAAAGGGAAAATCGCAGGGGTTTTCTATGGAAAATCACAGTGATTTACCCCTTGCTAAAGCGATGCTTCTCGTGGGTGATTAAAAATCGCTTAAGAAAAGCGCCCCTTAGTGAATCCCGCGATTTTTTTTTTAAATCGCAGGAAAATCGAGGCGATGGCTGGCGGTTCATGATCGCCAGCCAAAAGTGTCTTTACTAAATATACCCCTAAGTGACAGATTCAGATGATCTCTAACTTGAATTGCCCAAAACCAACTGTAGGCACTTAGGGCCTGATCCAGACTCTTGCGTAAGTAAGCCTAAGGGCCAGATTTAAGCAGCGGGTTTGGAAAAGTGAAGATGTTGCCCATAGCAACCAATCAGATTGTAGCTGACATTCTCTATTATGTAAAAAGAAAGTGAGAGCAAGAATCTGATTGGTTGCTATAGACAACATCTCCACTTTTCCAAACCTGCAGCTTAGTAACTCTGGCCCTAAATGTGACTTTTGCATATGCACATGCTAAATGATACGCTGCCAATCTCCTGGATAGGAGATCTGGACAAAAGTGGGGCCATCCCCTCCATTTGCCAAAACTACGCAAGATGACCATGTAAATGTTCTAATGTGGGCTGGGTTTGAGACTTCCATACGGATCAGCATTCCAAATGATTGCCGGTCCAGCAAGACTTAAGGTGACCTTATGGACTCGTAAGTGATCTAAAGTCTGCATACGAGAGGGGAGTAACATGTAAGTGTACTTCCCTCTTTCATCAGCCCTCCGTACGTACAGAACATGTGAAATCTACATACTTTAGAATTGCCCATCCCCACTTTGATTAGAGAGATGTGTCTACCCCGTTTCACTCAATTCTACTCTTGACAAGGTAGCCCCTGTAAATACATATTGTATTCAGGGCCGCTGCCAGATATTTTAGGGCCTGGGGCCCATCCATGTCGTCCCGCCCTTACACAACATCATCCGTGACGTCACATAGGATGGTAGGAGACTGCTCACCAGGGCGCGGAGTCTAACTAAACCTGGTGTTCACTGGAGCCCCTGATGGTGGGGACAGTCTGGGCTGCAGGACAGAGGCAGGTCACGGCCCCCGGCGGACATCTCCTATGCATGTGGGTAAGTACACTGAGATGGATTAAAAAAGAAAAGATACCAGTAGAAGAATACCCAACGACGAACTGACCATGAGAGACTGATGAGAGCTCACATTCACAAAGACACACCAAAACAAACACTAGCAACCAGAGGCAAGGATGGTAAACAACATGAACACAAGGGCAACCAAGGAAAAGAGGCAAAAGGCAGAGAGACAATGCAAGAGAAGGAAAGAAGCTTGGGCAGCAAGAAGCTATAACCAGCAGCCACCTGGAGCAGCTGCCTGGGCTTTAAAGGAGGAGAGACCAATGGACAGGGAGCCTGAGCGCGCCAATGCACTGATTGGAGCTTGTCTCGTTGCTAGGAGAGTACCGGGACGCGTTGGGGAAAAAGAAAGGAACGCCCCCTCATCTGCTCTCTGCTTCCCGTGGTGATCTTCTTTTTGCTTCCCAGGTTAGGGGTTAGGGTTAGAAATTAGGATTAGAGTTTAGAAATTAGGTTTAAGGGTTAGGTTTAGGATTATTGTCAGCTTCACAATATTAAGTCTTGGTAACAACTGATTGAGAACAGATGATCAGTGAACACTGCAGGAACTGCCAAAGATGAGCACATTGGACTGGCAAACCACAGCCAGACAGGGGGCTACCATCTGCATATGCCATTGGAACAGTATTAGGCATAATGATCTGCACCTGCCTGACTCTTGGCAAGATTTTAAGTGTAAATGATACACTGCAGAAACTGGCCAGATATTAAAGATCTGTATAACTGAAAATAGACCTGAAAAAAGAATGTACAAGTTAGCATTTCCACCAGCACCTAAACCACATCAGTCAGGTATTATTAGGCTAGCTGCAGGCTCTCCAGTAGAGATTACCGCCCCCAGCCTCTGCTGTGTGTGGAAAATCATCCCGTTTATCGTCAGCCACACATCGGGAACGAAAATCGCTCTAGTGTGTGGCCAGCGTAAGGCAAGGATTGATTTATTTGTACTTTGACAAAAACCATCTGATCAGATAAATGGTAAGCTTGTTGCTTGGGCCAATTAGGACAGTAGAGTGACCCACACGTTTATCAGGTAGTGTGTGGCTTTAATTTGATGCCCTTTATATATCTTTTGGCCATCTTAAGTTTCAGGAGTCAGGAGTGCATATAGCTCCTGCTATTAATTCTTGGTGGCAGATGTTGGGCTTGTTAATAAAGGGGTGAGATTTAGGGGATTTTATTATTGCTAAATGATCTAGGTGGATTTTATGTAATTAACAATTTGTCACAAACACAACACAGGCTCAGATGAATCATGCTCTGTGACAAGTGTTATGTAATTTCTATTCATTTAAAAGATATCATTTTGCACCCCTTCTTATTGAGGCACAATGTAATGAAAATTTCCACATGGGTGTTTTAAAAACACAGACAGGTAAGTGCTATGTAACACCACAGCAATGGTAACAGCAATGGTGCTCCTTTTAGAATCAGTCCTGTAGGAAGAAGAGATATCCAGCGTTAGTCTGTTCACAGAAGCATGAGAAAAAAAGACCTGTTGCTGTGTGTTGTGTGCATCATTCTGTGGTTAGCAGCTCCTGCCTTTTCTTGGTTGTGTGACACAATGACTTAAGTTAGAGGTCCCTCCCGTCTGAGTCACACACTGACAGTAATTTGGCCCTTGTAAAATCCTTTCCTACGTACTTTGTGTGTGTGAGTGGGGTTTAGGCTTTGTCTAAGGAAATAATCTGCAGTATGTAAGTTGCTCCTGACGCCTTTTCTCTGACAGATGCTGCCTTATTTTGCTTGCCATCTGTGCTTGTTTATATCTTGCAGCAACTGAGGAGAATGTAGGAGGTTTTTATAGTGTATGTAAGTAACAGTGACACATTTTCAGTACAAATTTTTCTGTGAATCTGAAACAACAAACAGAAATACTGTGGTTTGACTTAAGAAACCATTGAAGTATGAATGATTGTCTCTGAAGGCTACAGCTCATGTCATTGGGCCTGATCTTCATTTGATAATGATAGGTCGCCTGTTAGTATGTACCGTGCATGCAATGTCCGGCTGGCCCTATTCTGACAATGATACAGCAATTATACAGGTTGCTGTGGCGGGTATAAGGTTAAGGTTAGGGTTAGGCTGTGGGGCATGGAGGGCTAGGGTTAGACTGTGGTATATGGAGGGATAGAGTTAGGCTACAGGACATGGAGTGTTAGGCTGCAATACATAGAGGGTTAGGGCTCAAGAAGAGGATGGGTAAGGAAGGACTAAGGTTACGATTAGGTAAAAACACCAAATTCCAAACGTTGTTGAGGCTAACGTACCAAATTGCCACTTAATCTAGATCGAGTCCAGTGTCCCTTATTGACCAATTCCAGTATTTTGCATACTAACCTTCCAAAATTCTTCAAAATACATAATGGCACTATATAAAAATCTGTTAATAAATAAAATACATACATAAAAAATATCACTATCAATGGGTCAGATGCAGACTTATGATGCCATTGTGCTCGGAGCTAGAAACAGCCTTCTGTATGGACATACAGTCCGTGGACTCTACTGTAAAACCTCTGAGCTGTCCACACTTAAAATGTGGACAACACAAAAGTCTGGATAGCATGGAGGGCACTTGGACGCTTAGCTTGCACTCACTGTACTATTGACACACACACACCCTCCCATACAGTGGAAATGCTTTCATATCCTTCTCCATACCACCTCATCATCTGGTCTAATGCTCTTAGGGCTTAATTTTACAAATATATATATGAGTGCAACAGTATCATATGTCAGTTTTATTTCTCATCGGGTATATAAAGAAATATGAAATAATTAGCCAGTAACAGAACTGAATGACTGGTACAAATGATATTGAGTCAAAACTTATGAACACTAAAGCTGCCATACACTGAAGAGATTACACTGGGCTCCTCATGTGTTATTATATATGCATTCTCTACACTAACTTCAAGAATGGTCATAGTCATTCTATCGCCAACAGATTTGAAGTCATGCCCTCTTTAAAAGCCGATAATGCAATATATGTATGACCTCTTTATAGAGCGTTTAGAGAGGCTTTAATTCCTGGAAGCTGTGTCAAGTGAATCTGGCAGAACAAGAGTTGATCATCAGATTTTAGAGCCTTTCTTGATTTAGATTTCTTGAGCTTATAAAGCAGCTGCATGGACCATTACTTTCGTCTTCAGGGGAACAGTGAACACTGCTCCACGCAGCAGAGAAGCACAGTCCAGACTCATTTAAACATAAATGAAGATTAACTTTAAAGCAGTGCTATGAGCTTTACTTTGGACACAAAGTTGTTGTTGACCAATATAAAGAATAAGCCACTCATGTTTGCTGTCTAACTTGTGTCAAACAACTCACAGGTTGGTCAAAGCTTTTTTGGCACATAAATATCGCCGTTCCAATTATTTTAAGGGACAGACTGCTACTTTTGTTTTGATGAACATTTTGGACATCCCTTCTGAGTTAAAGCACACTTTGACATACCTGGATTTACCATCTACCATGAGGCCTATACCTGACAATGAAGATTTCTTCATTGTGCCTCAGCCTCCAATAAGGTTCAAACTTTGATAAGAGGAACAAGAAATGAAACCCGCACAGCATGGTAACAAACAAGAATAGCATGACCCAACCTTTGAGGCTCCCTGTTCGTTCCCTGAACCACATTTAGGACCTGATTCATGCTTAAGAAGCTAAGCGCGCAATCTCTTGAAATGATCTACTACGCATATTAGGTACGTAGATTTCCTCTGTGCAGTCTTTAAAGACCGCACGGAGTAGTTTAGTAAGAAGGAGGGGTGCTAATGCCACGGGGGGGGGGGGGGTTTAGTTAGAAGTGGGAGGGATTTAGATTAGCCGGGTAGGGCCCGGGGAGGCGGAGAGAGGTAAGATAAGGTAGCCCTATGGCATTCATATGTGTTATAAGGTACCTAAAAACGGAACGGGGAAGGATGGTGAGTTGGGTGCAGTTCTGTCTGCACCTAACTCACTCTTAAGTGTGATTACGGTCCTTAATTACTGCAGATCTCATTGACCTTATCTGAGATTTAAAACTTTATAAAGGGCAAGCAAAACTCTTTGGCTCCAGATTTATAGGCTGGAATCTCCTTCACAATGACTAAAGTATTTGTTTTCAGATACGGCTTTAAGTATGTTATGTCTGTTATGGAAGCACTTGGTCAGAAGTACAAACCAGAGGACTGGTGTCTATTATCGATTCCTCTAAAGTTAGAACAGGAATAAGTTACCCTCAGTACCATTAGTTCAAAATCTGCCATTACGCCATGGACTGGACAGGATTTTATATCAAAGTGGTCATATAAATAAAACATACTGTGTAAAACATAAGCAAGTGACAATCTCACACTTTATATTTTTGTGCAAACTGCACTGAGCTCCACTTCCTGGGAAGCTCATTTTGTACTAGACTCAATACATGATCACAAGTGGAGAGTTTCAACATGATGGGTTAATGTTTCCTAATATCAGCATGAACTGTTGCACATATTGTGTAACTTTGATCTCTGTACTAATAAAAGGTAAGGATGACACACAAAAGGGAAATGTGCCATGTTACTACACAGACTGACATTTTTATGACTGCCTATTTAAGGTGAGTACTAAGAGCTTATTTTTTGTTTTACATGCAGTGTGTCAATGAGAATAGTTCCCAGAGAGTAGAGTCTGTATCTGATAATGCAATTTAGTACAAAACAAAATAAAAGAGGGAGTAAGATATATAAAGAGGAAGAAGAGGCATTAACTTTATGTTAATTGTGTATATTCTGTAATTGCATTGTACAGGCACAGGTACATGCAGAAAAAGATGGGTAAAGGAAACATGACAGATACACAGAGTAAGAGTAAATCTTCTATAGAGGGAGGGCGATATATTGAGAGGGAGGTAGGTGTAGCTCTGCTGTTCAGCTCATATTCTCTGCTGTTGCTATGGGAAGAAGACATTTCAACGCACGATACTTCGATTCCAGGGGTGGGAGAGGTGGCTAGTGGGAATGGGATTCTAGAGGGAGGGGGAGCATTGCTTGTGAGGGCAAGCACAAGGGCAGGACTTACACCTTTTAAAATTGCACAAGAAATCTCAGCTGCATATGATTTTCTATTAGTCACTGAACAGAAAGGATGGAGGCAGGAAGGGATGAGGGTGGCTGAACAGGGGAATGCTAAGAGCATAACAATTAAATCATGAAGTGAGATAATACAGAAATGCAGACAAGAAGGAAAATAAGCTTGCTGATGAGACTAACATTGTTATATTCAGGGGCGGCTAGAACACAGACATGAGAAGGATTTTGGCTGTATAGATGACTCAAGGACAAGACCCATTCACTGCACTTGTCCTTTAGTCCCCATTCTTCATTTATCACAATGATCAACTGTTGCTTCATTCTTACTTGCTGTGTCTTTTAATGTAACGTCTCTGGATGTGTATATGTCTGATTGCTATCATTGTCAATGAAATAACTTTGTGTCTCCATCTTTTTCTTTTTCTAGATTATGTCTAACTTCTACTGATACCTGATTCATCAGAAGCTTACACACATTAACTCAATCATCAATGGCAGGGGTAAGATTCTGAAGGCCCCAGGGGAAAACGCAGGGAAGGCTGGCAGCTCAGCAAAAAATTAAAGCACAACAGGTTTCTATATTAAAGCAGTAATCTCCAATAATAAATAATGGCTGTCTGCCATAGCTGTTGCCAAATTGTTTCTTTCAGGCAGCCTAAATATCTCAGACAGTCACCTGAAGGTGGGGGGAATGCAGGTACTTCCCACTGCCTGGGAGACACCTGTTGCTTTATATTTACAAAGTTGCAGCTGAACAGCAGTGAGAGAGCCCAGGTTTTCAGTCCTTCTATAACAGCTGTTTTTACCTTCTAGAACAAAGTATGCTGCAAACCAGACCTCTACACTGGTAAGTTCATTCTAAGATTTTTCTATTATGAAATCAGTGCATAGTCTATTTTTTTCCTGTGCAGTTTAAAAGGTGTGATATTTTCTCCTAGACTAACTAAAATGTTTAGTTGCCAGTAAAGCATACAATTTCATCAATTATACAATTGCTGTTATTCTTATTATTGTTATTTGTTTATTATTATGGTTTATTTATAAGGCACCACAAGGTGTCCGCAGCGCCGTACAAAATAAATCAAAATACAGTACAGACATAGTATTGCAAGGTAAAGACATTTACTACATAGTGCTGTGGGGAAATATTGATTGGTGTGAATTAAGGGACAGTGTTGTGTTAAATAATGGCCATGACTGAAAGAACTACCAGAGGATACATCACAGCAAAGCCATTACACTACACTATGCTGCTATGTGAGATTGCTGACCCTTACTGTCTTGCAAGATGATTGCTGTATTACACAGCCAAGTAAAGGAACCAAGCTGTGCCACATTGTGATATAATATACAAGTAAATTGTAGCATAAACTAATTTCTTTAATAGGAAATAATACAACTGAGCCTATAATATAGATATTTATTTTTTAATGTCTAATTATATTTTATGCCCACCCAAAAATTTTGTAATTATATTACAGTCTACTAAATAAATAATGTGTTATAATATTTTCCCTTACTTATAATAGTAATTGCTGAACAGCACCAATAAATATATGGTCCATAAGATCACTAATTGTACTGATTACAAACTGTTCCACAGTGTGCTAAAATATGTCATTGTATATATAAGGCTGTATACTGACTAAAAAGAAGCATATACTAGTCCAAATCATTTGCTCTTAAAATGGACAGTGATGCAGCAAAACACACAGATAAGCAACTGCTACAAGTATAGGATAAAAATATACAAAAATACATAGTGAATTGATAGGATGCTGAGACACTAGAAAAATTTGAATGCATAATGACCTAGGACCAGCTACAGACTCCCACAAAAGTGAGTGTTTTCTGATCGCTCTATTGCGCTGAGGCCAAGACCCCCTTCTCTCTCGGATGTTGCACATATGGAGGACATATTATTGTGCGTAGCACCCCAATGTTTCACTCTTGCCACTAATGCATGTGTTATTTAAGTTATAACATATTGGTATATAAAACTGATGAGTGTAGCATTGCCCAGAGTTGGCTCAAGGACCTCTGATATGATAATTGATATGAACCTTTGATAAATTAATTAAGCTGTGATGAGTAAATATGTTTACAAAACCATGTTAATTATTTGTCTGTGACTCTTATTTCTGGGATATGTGATTATTTTGTGCAACATATGGACTCTGATTCAATTATCTAGGAACAGATCTAAATCCTATTTCCTGCTGGTCCCTATGATATGCAAATGTTTGACACTACCATGGTATTTAATTACTGCTAGTTTTGATTTAAAAAAGGACGATTGTTATGATATTTCACTGTATAAGAAGAGGCTTGAGTATAGTGTAACCTGTGTATTCTGTTGTAAGATCCTGGTTTGGGAGTAAGGACAAAACAGGTGGAAGTGTTCAGCTCGGCTAAACCATTTTGTAAAGTAAGGGGTGCTGATTAATTTAAATTTCTTTTGCATGTAG
>WWET01002354.1:87802-106908 GCA_011038615.1 Limnodynastes dumerilii
ATGGCAACTATTGTATTCAAGATATGAATTACTGTCAACCTCCTTAAAAAATGTACATGTAGAGACCACACTATCTGAGATTATCGGAGCACTCAACATAAGATCCAAAAATTCTATTTGTGAACCTCCAAACTTTGAGGTGAACCTCAGGCCATATTCATTTATATTTAAAGAATTCATAAAACTTTCAAAATCAGCAATAGTGCCATCCCATACCAGTAGGACGTCGTCAATATAACGACCGTAATACCTGATATGTTGGCTATAAGGGTGTGCGTGGACACAGTTCCGCTCCCAGTCTCCCAAATATATGTTCGCGAAACTGGGAGCGAAAACTGTGCCCATCGCAGTGCCCTTGATTTGCATGTAAACTGTTTCTAAAAAAGAAAAATAATAAGGAAACCTCAAACTCAATCTGAACAGAAGGAGTCAAGAACTGGGTTAAAACCAAGTTCCAAGTTTTATCCTTTGGAATCACGGGGGTCCTATATAGAATTATTTATAGAATTAATTAAACAGGACATTGAAAAATTTAATTATCAACTTCCAGAGTTAAATACAAACCTAAATAAATGGGAAAAAAAAGGCACTCAAAGATCTGGTGTCTAATACAAGTCTGGTAATTAAACCAGCTGATAAGGGGGGAGTAATTGCGGTGCTAGACCGTTCTAGCTATATTAAAGAATCTTTACGTCTCTTAGGAGCCACGGAATCATATTGTAAACTAATTAATGATCCTACTGATAGGTTTGTTACAGAATTAGGAGCCCTTCTTTTAGATGGTCTGGCAAAAATGTGTATTTGTCAGGAGGAATATAGTTAACTGATGAATCAACATCCGCGGGTAGCTACCTTCTACCAGTTACCAAAGCTCCATAAAGACAGACTCAATCCCCCAGGCAGACCTATTGTCTCGGGGATTGGGTCTATCACAGCCAGACTATCTGAATTTGTTGATCAACATATTAAAGAATATGTCTCACAATTGACATCCTATGTGAAGGATTCTACACAGATCCTTCAGACATTCTCTAGTATGACATGGAAATCTACTTTTAATTTGTGTACCATAGAGGCTGAAGCACTGTACACGTCCATACCCCATCAAAAAGGGTTGGCGGTGCTCCAACAAGTGTTAAAGGATGATCCATTAGTGTCTGAGGAGCTCACAGAGTTCATTGTATCTTGTGCAAGGTTTATATTACAAAAGAATTATTTTTCTTTTTTAGAAACAGTTTACCTGCAAATCAAGGGCACTGCGATGGGCACAGTTTTCGCTCCCAGTTTCACGAACATATATTTGGGAGCCTGGGAGTGGAACTGTGTCCACGCACACCCTTATAGCCAACATATCAGGTATTACGGTCATTATATTGACGACGTCCTACTGGTATGGGATGGCACTATTGCTGATTTTGAAAGTTTTATGAATTCTTTAAATATAAATGAATATGGCCTGAGGTTCACCTCAAAGTTTGGAGGTTCACAAATAGAATTTTTGGATCTTATGTTGAGTGCTCCGATAATCTCAGATAGTGTGGTCTCTACATGTACATTTTTTAAGGAGGTTGACAGTAATTCATATCTTGAATACAATAGTTGCCATCTAAAAAGTTGGAAAGACAACCTACCATTTTCACAGTTCCTGCGATTACGTAGGAACTGTTCTTCTACCGAAAAATTTGAGGATCAGTCCAATGTCTATATCTCCAGATTTAGAGAGAGAAACTACCCAGAATCTCTCATTCAGGATAGCTTTATAAAAGCCAAGAATCTGGATAGAAAGTCACTTCTGACATATAAGAATAGATCAAAAACTAAAAAAATGTGTAGATCTAGGTTCCAAGATTGTAACAGCTCTAATCAGCCTGATATTGTACCCTTAAATGTTACCACCTCTGACCAGGATAACACCGTGATAAGTACATTAGAATTAATTGATTGCCCTTTAATTACAAATTTTAGTAGTAGTAGTGGCCAAATCAAATCCATTGTAGCCAAGCATTGGCCGATTCTCAAATTAGACCCTGTATTATCCGCATATTTACCAGAGAGACCCACTGTGAGATTTAGGAGGGCGAAAACATTAAAATCCTATTTAACTCCAAGCCTATTACCAGCAGAAACCAAGCCCAGGGATACTTTTATGAACTTAAAGGGGTGTTACCCCTGTAGCTCATGTAAAATGTGTAAACATATTATGAAGGATAAATATTTTTATGATTCTCAGAATAATAAGAAATTTGAAATATCATGTTTGACAAATTGTAACTTAACATTTGTAATATATCTCCTTCAATGTGGTTGCAAGTTGTCATATGTAGGAAAAACAAAACGCCCCCTTAAGATAAGAGCTCTTGAGCACTATCGTAATATTGTGAATATTTGCTACTGTTCATGGGGGTAGTGTGGATAGTCTCTTTATTAGGGCAATAGAACATGTTACATTGGATGTTAGAGGAGGGGATCGACTAAATAAACTCTCAAGGAGAGAGTGCTATTGGATCTCCACTTTAAAAACTATTAGCCCTTTAGGCCTAAATGAGAGTTTCGAATTAACCCCATTTCTCTGACATACTGTGTAACTTAGTATGCAACTTCTATGGTTTTTGTTTTTTGTTGTTTTTTATGTAAATTTCATCACTTAAGTGGCATAACAATTGACTGAGTAGATTGTAAGGATTCCTACACTGGGAAATTATGGCCCTATATATAATAATATCATGTATCTTTATATAGCTTTTTATAAGACTGATTATGTTTTAAATTATGTCTGTTTTTTGTGTTTTATTATTTGTAAATGTTCTAGTGAATTCACTCTGTTTGCACAGATTGACTGTGCTTATAACATGTATCAATGATATATTGCTATAGTCAGAAACATTGTAACTTGTAACAGGAATGTTGTTATTTTGTTATTCTGTATGCAACATCTATTTTTATTGCAATTAGCAAATTATACGTGGTGCTAGTACATAGCTATAGTATTGACTTAGACTGGTTCCTTTTCTTTCCTTTTTTTTATTTGATATTAGAGTAAAAATATAAAAAAAAAAATATATATATATTTTTTAAAATAATACACTTTTTATGCTTGATGTACAGAGCACTCCCTTAATGATAAAGGTTTATGTAGTATAAATAAAAATGTCTATTCATTGAGTTCTATAGTACCGCTCTGTCCATATATTGATTGGATAGCTGAGGGGTATTTAAATCCGTTTTCACGTTCTTCTGGCACACCCCCTGACGAAGTCTGCCCGATGAAACGCGTAGGGAGGGGCCAGGAATATGTGCCTCCGAGAAATCCATACCATACTTACCTGCATCTCCAAGGACCCATACGTGCAGTCTAACCAGGACGCTGGGAAGCAGCTTGCCGTGAGATAGATTGGAGCGGGAATGTGTACACGCTAATATATGCGCGATTTTGCAACTCATTTATGCGGTCCTTGCATCTGGTACGCTGCTATTATATCAATGTTTTACTAATGCACTATTACTTGCTTGCTGTATTTTAATAAAACTTATTGCACCATAGAGCGCTCTCTGGGTTAAATGTCAATGATCAGACACACAAATAAAATGGTTTTATATATTTTGAAATGCAATGCAGACATAAAAAAGCTTTTATCAAAACTTATAATTCAATTTGTATTTAGCTGCAGAGTTCTAACACAATGGTATGTAAATGTGATTGTATAAGACAATGAATGATAGATGCCCATTGTTTGATATATATAAACTAGCTTCTTCATCGTTCTCTTATATTTATGGAAATGGGCCCAGCATTATTTTTCTCTGTTGCCATATTGGTTCTCTATTCTCAGAGCTACATAGAAACTTCTCATACTCCCTTGTGCATTACTTACACAGGACTGGATCCAGAACTAATAATGATAAGAGACTCTTATCAGTCTGTACTGGACATGCACAGTACAAAAGAATTCTGTCTCCACGCAAAGGGCGGACCCACTCATCATGTATGAGATATGCATGGTTGGTGGTATACAGAACGGTAATCTCACTGCAAGGGTGTTTCAAAGTCGTTATGTACCATGCACCATTCTGTATGTGGGTATTCTGCATGCTAAGACTTAAGTGTTCTGTATGCAGAAGGCCCATAAGGGCACCACCCCTAGTGCATGCTGGATTCTGGATCTCAAATTGTGTACATCAGCATCTAATACAAAGGCTTAGATATGGAATTTAAGCACAGTTTTGGATCTGGCCCACAATCATTTCTACCTACATCCACAACCCTTTCACTGCAGTCTCCCATCTTGTCTGACTACATCCTCTCAATCCTGCCTCAAAGACATGCTCCATGTTGTTAACTACCGATACGACTTTTAACCTATAGATTTTAAATATGACCAAACTGTTTTCTTTTTGATCCAATTTACCCTCTCTCTGCATCTTTTGGGCTAGCCCCTTGTGTCTAGCTTGTAAATTGAGTCATGAGTAGGGCTTCCTTTTCTCATGATTCCTGCCCTATTAAGCACCTCCTGCTTAGCTTAGCTTTCTTGTCTTCTTTATTAGCAGCTCAGATCCAAATCCTAGTTGCTCAGATCCCAAAGCAACAGATGCGTAGAGATCTACAATCAAAGGACTACTATATCCTTGCAATGCTAACGACGCCCCTGGCACAGACTGACTTCTGATATCCAGAGCTCACAATAACATTTATGACTCTACAAATGAAAAACGTTAATAAAAATGCACGCTCAATTGCAATCGAAAGTCAGTCCCTCTGTCAGAAGTTGTCAGGTGCCAATTAACTGAAGTTTGGATGGATCGGGTATTGTGGATGCATGTGCAGAAAGGAAAATCATCAATCCAAACACACAAAAAAAGGGAACCAGGCCAAGCTCTTGTGTGAAAAGCCTGGTTTAGTTTGAAATGTAAACCCTTTGTTAAGCTATTCTTTGACATTTTGGAATTCTCCATTAATAAAACATCAGAATTTGTCATTCAACGGTTTCATACATTTATTTTAGGCAGAGAAATCTATGTATGTGATTGTATTTTGTATCATATAGTAAGTTTCTAATGTATCTTCCAGTTGGTGTGTGCTTTGTGATGGCTGTACTCGGCATAGCAGGGATTACCTTCATAAGCATTGGTGAGTTAATGTGCCTTGAATTCACTATAATCTAATGAAATCAGTCATTGAAGCTGGCATATGCATTTGCTAGACCAAGTTTCATATTATCCCTTGGAGTAGGTGCAGAGCTAATTGTTTGCCACTTTATAATCTGTTCTGTTATTATGCATGATCATATTCCAAAGCAGTCCATTAAGTCCCCACAACACTGATCAAATACGTTTTTTTTTGTTTTTTTTTACATAGCCATTAATATGGCACTTGTCTATACATAATAGAAAATAGAGTCCTTTTAATTAAAAATGAATAATGATTTTGGAAGATTCCAAATGAGATGTGGGAATAATGGTTTGCCTTTATACAGGGATATACTACCTGGATGAGTGTGAGTTGGAGAGACACATCCCTGTCTACGTTCTGATACAAGGAATAATATTTCTCCTAATGGGCTGCACACTTGTGATCCTGCTTTCAAGTGACAAGTTAATCTTATTTTTCTTATTCCTCTGCATGCTGTCTATCTTCTGGTTCTGCTGGCTGATAACTGGTAAGAAAAATCTAAGACATGTAACAGAAGCTTCAATATATTTGAACAGTAGCATAAATAAATGAATACAGTAATGTTCATTTATATGTATACATAGGGCATATGCAACCTTTGGCACTTCAAAAGTTGTGAAACTATAACTCCCATCATGCTCCAACAGCATAAGCATTGCTAAACCCTAGCAAAGCATGATGGGACATGTAGTTTCACAACACCTGGGGCTAAGGTTTACTAAGGTCGATTTGAAATCGCTACTCTAAATCGCTCATCATCGCCGTAGTTTGTTAGCGATTTGGTGCAGTCAAATCGCTAAATTTACTAAGAGGCAATTTAGAGTGGCGATTTGTAAACTCCAGCGATGTGTAGCGATTAAACTCCAACGAGTTTGTGTAACTCACTGGAGTTCCTGGCCCTGAAAAAAAAAAATGTCTGCCACAGCAAGCACTTCACCCTTGGCATGTAGCTGCCTATAGTACTATAAGTCAAATCATGTAGATGTAATGCAGTGCATGGTTTGGCTTATTGTACAGTAAGTTTCAGCATGCCAAGGGTTAATGGCATGCTGTCAGCAGCATATTATGTCCGATACAGTGTAAATTTTTTTTAAAACTCGTGCACCTAATAAAAGAAATATGTGCCCTCCGTCCCTATTGACAATAGCACATGCCCACTTAGCTCCCTAAATAGATAAGCCTCAGGTCCCAAAATATTTAACCCCATGTCTGTCCTGCTATATAAATATTTAACCCCATGTCCGTACTGCTATATGAATATTTGACCCCATGTCCATCCCAGTATACTAATAGTTAAACAGATGGCCCCCTTAGGTTTTTGCTGCTGTTGTCACCCTTAATGTAATTACCAAATATATGTCCTGTGTAAAAAAAACATTTGTAAAGATGCATGACGATTAAACAAAAAAAATATTTCAGTTTTCACATTCAAAACAGCACAATATAAATATAGGTGGTACTCACAGTTCTGCTGTCCAGTATGTTGACGGGCACTGATCAGCTGGATGGCTGCTGTGCAAGGCTAGGTGACGCGCTCCTCTTCTTTCAGTGTGCTCCCGGCGAATGACATATGTAATGCCAGGGGCCACATTTATAACTTCGGGCACAGCAACCTCTGCCTCATGCACAGCAGCCATCTAGCTGATCAGCGCCTGTCAACATACAGGGCAGCAGAACTGTGAGTACCATCTATATTTATATTGCCATTGGCATGCTGACGCTTATAGTACAATAAGCCAAACCATGCACTGTATTACAAGTGCATAATTTGACTTATAGTACTATAGGCAGGTGCATGCCAAGGGCGAAGTGCTTGCTGCAGCAGCCAATTTTTTTTTTATAACACATTTTATCTTTTTTTTTTCACACATCATGGGGGCTTATTAAAGCTAAGTGTGTGCCGATTTCTATGAAATCTACACTCACCCCCATGCGAATTAACTCGGGAGAGTTTCAGCAAATCTCTGATGATTTACGAAATCTCCCCCTTAGTAAATCCAGAGATTTGTATGTCACTAATGCAAAAAATTGCCAGAGAGATATAAACACTGGCAATTTAAATCTCCACTCCAAAGTTTGTGGAGATTTTGCTTTAGTAAATCCAGCGATTTAAAAATATCGCTGGTAAACTACTGCAATCTCTGGCAATTTAACTCAATTTGACCTTAGTAAATCTAGCCCCTGGAGTGACACAGATTGCTTAATTTTCTACATCTACTTTCATTAGCCACAAGGAAGTTAACGTAGGTGATGACTATGGGTGTTATTAAAAGTATGTCCATAATATAACTGTAATATTTTGAATAAGATAAGAAGTTTTATTTAACATAAGCATTGCTATTTTTGTACCAATCAAATATGTTTATTATTCATTCAGGAAGAAGCCTTCCTAAAATACAAAGGAAATATTCAGATTACATATTATCTTTCCAGCTATTGCTGAAATATTTTTCACTTTTAAATCTGGGCACACATCATATGGCTAATTTGGGACATGTTTTCATGCTGTTATTTCTAAAATAATAAATTATAATTAAAATTCTTAAGATATGTTTAATAAAATCATCACAATGTTGGAGCGTTTGTTTTAATTTTCTTTTTTTTTTTTTAAATAGGAAGCATCTGGGTTTTCCGTAACTTTACCTCCTACCATGGACAGTGCCATGATGTTTTGTACCTCTTTGCGTTTTGGACCCTGATTGTGCAGTACATCGGGCTGAGTACTGCTTTCTTGGCATCAGTAATTTATTGCTGCTTCTTTTGCATTTTGCTGTGGGCTTGCACTGCTGTTCATGGGTAAAGCCAAAACAGAAGAAGCAGGAGGTGTATGAATTACTCAACCTGTGTGCTCTTAATAACTAAATGCTGCAACTGATGAAGATGAACAAAAAGAACATACATTGTTCTAGGCATTCAAATATTTCATAAAGAAAATAGAACTGCATAAAAAAAAGCCATTGGATGACATGAAGGGCTGAGAACTACAATACAAGCATCTTTCTCATCTTCTCTCAGATGCTTTATGTGGTAACATAAGTAGGACATTGCTTTGATCATCTATCAGCAATATTCTATGTGACAAAAAGAAGGTCTGGTGGATTGATGCTGCTACTTATAAGCTGGAACTGTAAAGCTGATTTAAGAGATCACAGAACAATCAACTGTGCAGAGGTATACTCAACCCTCAATTCCTAACCACTGTGCATGACTACTTCTGATATCCCCAGCACCTCATGGAAAACACAAAGAGAACTTGTTTGCATGCTGCATTTGGGTCAAGAGGTTAAACCAGCATTTTTTAGGGTCATTTTCTAGCAAACAGATTAATATTTTATTGATGTTTAGAAGTGACTTGAAAATGCCAGCAAAATATTTGTCATTGCCTATGACAAGTGCTTGAAAAAGAGCCAAAAAGTGGATTTTCTCGGAAGTTATTAACTTCAGACACAAAACAATAAATGTTGAACCATCATGGAATGGCGTTGAAGACGGTAATACACAATATCTATTAAATGTAAATGTCTTTACAGACAATAACAGAATCATTTGCTGAATTGATTGATGTCCATGTGTTAAGGATCACATTTATAGCAAATCTTTATCAATGTCAGCATCGCTATGGGACAACTGAAAAATCACATCAAAGTGCAGTAGAACATAAGGTATTTTGTGGGAAGACTAATTACTACTGGAGATTGTATTATTAATCCTCACTTTACTGCTTAACAGATCTGTGGCAAGTGTTTTGCAGAACCTTTTACACCCTGCTGCCATCATTAGAAATGAACCAATTTGCTTTTTGTCAATAATTGCTGCTCCAGCTTAATAGTGAATGACCCGGCCTTAAAAAAAAAAAAAACTGCAACATAAAACTAAACATAGACACTGTGCCTTCATAATGCATAACACTTCCCATGTCCATCAAATGTCCAATATTCTCAGAAATTAATTTGATGAATGTTTACTTATTAAGGAGGAAATATAAATTTAATTTCAAAAGAACTGTTTTTATGTACATTTAACTTAAAATTTCACTGTGAATTTGCTTACACTGGGCAAGAGCCTCTACCAGTAACTGAATATTAGAGAAATGTGATCAGGAAAGAGAATTGGGAATAAAGGCTTTATTTATTCTTAGCCCTTTTTTTTTTATATATTTATTTTTTAAGGGGTGATTCTGAAACTGTGTGGCATTCCCAGTACGGTTCAGGATCAAGACTTACGTCCTAGAAGCATTTCTGATGGTGTATATCAATTAAGCTGGAGGGGAGGGAAGGAATTGAATACTTAAATTGCACAGTGAAGGTTTACTATACAACTCTAGTGTATACCAGGGTTGCCGACTCTTCCGGAATATCCGGGAGACTCCCAAAATTTGGGCAGGTCTCCCGGGAGAGCTGGCAAAGCTCCAGCAATCCCCACCAGCCATCAATTATTATTGTAATCCCTAGCGTTACTAGGGATGTGCGGGGCTTGATGATGTCATCATGCCCCTTCCATCCCCTGAAATGCTGGATATTAGTGAAGTGATTGACAGGAGCCATGGCTTAATTATGCGACTTGCATCATTAAGCCCCGCCCCCTTGCAGAAATCCATGGTTTCCCTCCAAGGGTCAACCACCACCTGCGCCAATCAATGAAACAATAACAGACCCTCCACCCATTCCATTAGGTACAATTTAATCCGCTCCTGAACTTCCAACTGATACGCACCTGAACTTAATGAATTAATTGATATATCAAAAACTATTTGTCTCTTCAACAATGGTGGTTACCGTAGTAACTGACAGTTGGAAACTGAGGAGCAGAGTATTTTGTACCTTATGGAATGGGTCATGTTGGAGGGTATGCAATAACAGCTTTCCACCAAACACATTAGTTCTGAAATACAGGGTGGCTTACCGTCATCAGGAGGGGAGTTATAAAGGCAGCCTCAGACCACTCCTCAAATTTGAAACCGACCATTCAGGAAATAGAAGACCCGAGGTGAGTGGCATGGTCTAGGGCCAACCCCACGTAGGAGATTAATCATACTCGGGCCAATAGATTAACCCTCCATTGCCCTTCTTCCCTGTAGTATTTTCTTTCCAAGAGTCTGTATTGTATTGGCGTCTTCACGTGTTGCAGTTGGGCACCACTGTGTGTTCCTCTGTTATGGTTTGATCTGTTTCCAGGAAACCGTGTCCCATGTGCAAATGTGCAGCCTCCACAGCTCCCTCCGTTTCCGATTGGCATCACTCCAAGGGTCAGATTTACTAAGCTGCTTTTTTTTTTTTTTAAAGTGGAGATGTTGCCCAGAGGAAGCAATCAGATTTTAGCTCTCACTTTCCTATGACATACTAGAAAATGTCACATAGAATCTGATTGGTTGCTATGGGCAACATCTCCACTTTCTCAAACCCACAGTTTAGTAAATCTCACCTCATTTTAAGTATTATTTACATTGTCCAAATGAAATTTATATATATTTATGTAGTTGTGTTCTGCAATTTTATATCTTCATTTTAATGTCTTTATTTTAATACTACAGGGGAGGGTTAGATCGTAATAAATAAAAAACAAGGGACAGTAGAATTATCATAGCCATAGTGATGTAAAGCAAGGTATAAATAGCAGTACATAAAGATGAAATTAGAAATAAATACAAATAAACAATGAAATTATTCATATAAAGGTAGTCAATATCTTACACAAAATAAGTGTTTAATGTTTTATACATTCTCTATGCATTATTTCACATTAATTATGTAGGGTGGTCATTTTGATAAGGTCCATCTAGATTTCCTAGTTTTATAGCCTTCATTCTGTTTTTATATCTGTCCTTGTTTTGGATTCCAAAGATCCTTATAGAAAAGATATCTGTTCAATCCCTTTGGTGCAAGGGTTTCTAGATCAAAATGCCATTTGCTTTCCAGTTGATTTACTGTTCTTTGGGTATTTCCTCCTCTACAATTTTATTTGATCTTCTGTATCCTCAAATTTCAGACAGGATGGATCCTTGTTATGATATCCTGAAATGGTCCGAAAGGCTGTGCTCCTTGCGTGTTATCCCTATATATTTGAGATTGCAGGGGCATGTGATAATGCTAAGGATACAGATAATATAATACCACAGACTACCCTCTGTCAAGAGGGAAATGAGGGGGAGAAGAGTGCTCCGGTTAAGCCGCTCACCCACAGTACCAAGGGTTGTGAAGAGACAGAAAAAACCCAAAACACAGGTATAGCCAATATATGTAGTAGGAGTAAGCACTCACCCGTTTCTGCTTAGAATAAAAACATACATCCAAAAGCCGATATCACCATATATAACAATACAGTATCTAATTATACTAGTGGTTCAAAGATGTAATCTACTCAAAACCACACCAGAGAAATCTCCCACTTCTGATATAGCACAATAATACCCAATATGTAATCTCTGCTGTATTATTAGGTATACACGTGCTGGGTGATTGAGTGATCTGAACTCTAAAGGACATACATTACATCTATGGTATATTTTGGTATGAACAGCAGAATACCGCAGGAACCAATTGAACAGTGATGAGTCGGAGACGGATAGGGACACAGACAAATGGGCACACTTGCTCCGTTTTTCTGTGCTTGCTCCCGTTGTGTGCATGCGCAGTGCTCTTTTCTGAATAGTCAAAAGGCTCTTATGAGAAGATATATATATATATATATATATATATATATATATATTTTTTTTTTTTTTTTTTATTTGTATTTCATATGGTGATCATTACTTTGTATTTAGTGCCAATAATAGCATTTAACTGATTTCAATTTCAGAATTTGCAGCACCAAATTAGGTCACTAAAACATACTGCGAAGTGTAATAACTAAATGAAGCACACAACAAAATATAAATCATATTCAAATCATATGCAAGTAATAACCAAATATTCTGTTTTCTCTGCACAGGTTACCTGGATTCATATAATTCTCCATATAAGGATGAGGAGTTAGATGCCACAAAGGATTTGAATATATATATATATATATATATATATATATATATATTCATAATTTATTTTTATTTTTTTGTAGACATGGGAATACCTCTGTCAACAGCGGCTTCGGCTGATTTTTTTGTGTGTATTACTACCTGCAATAGCCACTGCTGTATATCTATGTGCTATGCTGCTCTGACAGCTTTGATGGTATCAAAGCTGATAAAGCAGCATAGTACTAGCCCTGGCGGGTGTGGGGCTCCGGCATGAACGACCGATTATCAGACGTTTCCTCCCAGTTCACAACATTTCGATTGCATATGCCTTGATGAAAGCTCCATGCTCAGATGCGGTAAGCAAAAAGTCCCCCACTCTCTTCCCTAATTCTAACCCTAACCCTCCCTCGCACAGATAGTTTACTCACCTGTCCCTGGTTCGCCGATAGAGGGATATCGGCAATTGCGAAAGTGAATGGGTGAAGTATGCCGAACAGCATACTCACCCATTCATAAAAATAGTCTAAATTGGTAAATATTCGAAAAAGGGACATCCGAAAAGGAACTTTCAAGTGTCCCTTTTTCGGAAATAAGATTTTCTGGCCGGAGAGTCCTGGCCCCCCTCTTCTGCTAGGATTATCGGTCCCAGCGGAGGTGGTGTATGGTGCCGATAACGGGACATTTCCCTAGTGAGAAATCGTCCCATTTATCGGCCCACCCTCTGCTGGGACCGATAATGGTCCTAGTATGCCCAGCTTAATGCACGGACAGTTTCAAGTCACAGTCTGACTCATCAAACACCAGTAATGAATTAAAGCCCTGTCCTCCTTTAAAATGTCCACATGAAGACCGCTCTCTAGTTTCCTGTGAATCGATTTAAATCCCGTTTAAATAACTTTTGCTGCAACTAAATGCTTGCCCACAAGATGGCCCTATTCAGCAATCTGAATGGGAATAACTACAGCAAAGATTGGGTGTCAGTACGTCTCCAGACATCGAGGCATTAGGAGCCAAAAATCAAGTCATACAAAGCAATGCAGTTTCTGAAGATTCCGCAGAATTGTGGACAGCACACAAAGGTAAAATGTCTGAGCTATCTGTCCATTATCGTGTAATCTGCATGATAACTGTTGGATAACTCTCCAGTGTGTACCAAGCTTAACTTGTAAAACGGAGTCTGAACTAAGGATTAAAATAATCATAAAATGTAAGGAAAAACTGTGGAAACATAACTTAAAATCGGTTTTGTGCTTTTATTTTTTTGTGTAACATTTCTTATCTAGATCAATAAAGCATGTCATTTCATGGGACTGATTATAGACATGGTAAAATTCTTAGCCCACAAGCTGTACTGGGTATGTAGCATAGTGAAGCTAAAGTTTTTCATGCTTAATTTATCACATCCAAACTATTTCTTCAAAAACACAACTAGTCAAAAAACAAACAAAAAAAACCCAAAACTCTGTTTACTGTAATACATGGGAACAGTGAAGTCTATGCTATCACTAAATATTAAGTGTAAATGTGGTGTTAAATTATTTATTATGATATCTGGGGTGAGACTGATTGAACAGGATCACAAGTCAGACAATACTACACTAAACAGAGGAAACTTAAGGGTCACAACAAATAACAGAAAGGTGCAAAGATATTGATAAGATTTAGTCATGATTACAATTATAAACAATAATGCAAACAGTTTAGTTATGATAGTCTATAAAAATACATTCTAATTTAATGTGCAGCTGTATTAGGCTAATACTGACAGATGTCTTTTGTTGGGGTCTTACCATAACCATCCGCATTTTTATTGTTTACGCAGTAACATTGGTCCGGATTCACAGTTCCGTAGTTTTCGTCTTACGTACGTTGTTTTAAGCATTGAGCTACTATGCATGTGTGGCAGTTTATGTACGCTATCTACGTACCATTTCTGTACGTAGATTGCGTAGTAGCTCAATTCTTAAAACAACGTACATAAGACGAAAACTACGGAACTGTGAAATCCGGACCACTTTGATTTTTTTTAGATCATTTTCTTTTCCTGTACTTAACACATCAGAAATACAATAATGGTCTTCACATTGGCAGTTGGTACCTAGGTTTAAGGCCTGCTATAGCAGACACTCCTTATCTAGAAATCATGTTTTTGTTTTAGTTTTCCTATTCCACAGTCTGCACTATAAAGTACATGTTTCCAGAAGCATATTTTTATTGTTGAGGGCTGTTGTCATCCTTTTGTGACAAATTAATAAAAACAATGGTAAACATTTTGTATGCTTGAGTTACTTTGGCATAATTGAATATAATTTACACATAATTTACACACTTTTATAAAAAGCATATTTTACACAAACACCCCTTACCTAAAGATGGCCACACTCCATATATGATAACGGACTGATCACTTTAATTATCGCGCAGTGCATAGCAAGTGTCAGAATGCAGATAAAACAGTAGAAAAACACACTAGCCTGATAGTTCAGCTAGCCTGAAAATCATACTGCCACTGAGCTAAATGTATTAGTATGGACATGGAGCAATAGAGAGATTGTCTTGAATGTGAGGTAGTGTATATAGCCAGTATAGGATATCACTGCCTGTTATAGTTTATTTATAAAGCATGTTAGCTGATTTTTTAATTAATTTATTTTTAAACACACAGTTATTCTATAGTCTTCTATATCACTATTGAACACTAGTTAATAATCTGGTATCATCTAGACCTAATGGTAGCCTGCATTTTGGGTGCACTTCTTTTAAGCAAGTAATTAATAGCCATGTTACAATGACATTACATTTGCCTCTACAAATGGAAGTGTTCACACTATAGCATCAAACACAGCAGAAGGGCAGGAACCGTAAGTGTCAGCCCAAATTTATTGATTGTTGTGCAGACAGTAGAGCGCAGGGGCCATTGATAGACAACTTGAAAATTTTAATACAAAAAAAACAAAAAAAAACAAAAAAAAACAAAAAACCACCTCTACAAAGGCAACATGACAAAGTAATGGCTGAACCCATCATGGTATATGTCACGTTGAATGAAAATGTGTTGCTTTCTCAATATAAGGACCCCATGCAACCTATAAATAATAAAAGCAGCTATACAAAATTGGAAAATGGCGATCTGGGACTTCCTTCATGGTATGGTTAGCCTTTTGAACTCTATGCACATTGATAAACAATGTTGAAAGGATGATAAAATAAGCATACACTTTATGTTACAGTAATAAAAGAAAAAAAAAAAAGCATACATATACTACTGGCGTAACACGTTAAAATGACCAACCACTGAAGAAAAAATAACACAATGCATTTTTGCTTCCTCCACCTCCTTTTTTAATAAATTTAAGAACACATTAACCCTACCCACCCCCACCCCAGGCCTTTTGACCAAGTTTAAAACCCAAAATAAAAGAACAAAACCAAATAAGCAAATAAATGAAAACGGAATTTAAATTGGTCTGTCCAGAGGCTACGAGTCGTAATCTTCCTCTTCTTCACAACCAGCGGGCAGCAATGGAGCTGGCATTGCAGGTAGAGCAGAAGGTGCTGCGGGCATCACCGGAACAGAATGAAAGTGTAGGAAGGATGGAGCTGAGGGAGGACTGTAATGGAGAAGAAATACAAAACTTAACACTGAGAATAACCTGGACTAAAAATTTAAGAGGCTGAAAAGTAAAATATAGAGGCTCTCAAAACATATCCCCAGATACCATCAAATGTCACAGCTGAAGGACAGGTATCTATTAACTAACATATGGCTCTACAAATACTAGTAGTTTTCATGGCGACTATAAATTGGGACCTGGTTACCGGAATGCTGTGAATTAGACACTGCCAGTATTATACATGGGGGTGACCTCACAGCCCCCTTATTCCCTGTTTGCCCTCTAAAACAACTTGGACAGAAGTAGTTTCAGCAGCTAAAGGAACAGTGGCCACAGGGGTACCTCACCTGTGAATAAACTGCTGGGGCAACGTATTATGAGAAATAGGAAGTCTGAGAAGGGGTGTGTGTGTGTGTGTGTGTGTATATAAATTATATATTTTTTTTTTATATACATTCTGGCACCTAAGTTTTTGTTGTATTGCATATTTTCTGAAATATTTGTCAAGCTCTGGTCTAACCCATTTAAACACATTTCTGGAACATTAAAGGTATACCTACAAAGAGTAATTGCCATGTATTCCTTCTTACTGGTACAAGCAGTGTGACAAGAAGCACATTGAAACTATTCATAATATTTAAAAATTTGCATTTTAAGTTAGTTTCATAACATGAGAATGGTGAAGTCTAGAGCAAGAAGTAATGACACAATTTATACCAGAAATCTTTAAACCTTATGTGCAAGGAACTATATATATTTTGGTTCATTGTCACATCTCTACATACAGCTGCTCTGGTACGAACGGCCGGTTTTCGAAGCTGCCGTTTTCTCCCCAGCCAGTTGCGAACTCGATGAGGCATAGCTATCGATCCACGGAGCACCGAAAGCTCCGCGGTCCGAAAAGTAGCAAAAAAAATAGTCCCCCACTCAATTCCCTTATTCTTACCCTAACCCTCCCCTCTCACTACCCTAACCCTCCCTTCCTGGCAGCCTGACCCTAACCCTCCATCTCCCGAAGCCTGACCCTAACCCTCCCTCCCCTACAGCCTGACCCTAACCCTCCCTACCTCGCACAGATAGTTTACTCACCTATTCCTGGTCCGGCGATAGCAGCGGCGGAGGGATATCGGTAAGTGCGAAAGTGAATGGGTGAAGCATGCCAAATGGCATACTCACCCATTCATAAAAAATTTAATAAAATAGAAAATCTGCTTTATTCGAAACAGGGACTTCCGATCCAATTTCGGAAAACAGATTTTCTTAGCGGGGAACGGCAGCGGTTAGAGTAGGATTAATTACAGTATACACAGCCTATAATGCAACACAGCTGGAACCGTCTGTACATGAGTGTTACATTAAAAGTATGGCATTAAATAACAAAAGTAAAGCAAGTTAAACTAACATCCCAAATGTGGACCGAAGCAAGACTACCGAAGCTGGATCCTAACTCCAGTGCATGTGAGAGGGAGGCCACTTCAATTGCACACAAGGGACTTATGATCCTAAGAAACTACCTTCATATTCCCCATTAAAAATGATCCTTCCCTGTTCCACCCCACTGTTGAAATCTGTAGGATCCACATACGCAATAGTAATGCTTTAAATGTGCATGCACAATCACAAACTGCTGTCGTTTTCCAAGAGTTTTTGCAGAGGTCTGGATCATGTCCTATCTGATTATCTAGGAACAGCTGTACATGATCTCAAATATATTCAATTGGCATGAACATCTGACCATGGTACAAAGAACTGTGAATGATGCTTATTAGTTACTGTGTTTTCCGTAAACAGATGAGCATGTCTCTAAGCGGTTGTAGGACGCTAAGCACATTAAAGCCCTAAGTGTAACCAGAGCTATTGTAGTATGGAAGGAGGGATTTTTCCAGACTGAAAAAGATTGGGGGTTCAATTATAAGATAGGGATCGCAGGAGATCATAACAGGTTGAACAGGTTGATACGAACATGTGGATATCTGGCAGTCTGCATGGACGAGGGGAGTAAACTTCCCTGTCCCTCCCCTCTCTCGTGCAGACTTTTGGACACTTACATGCCGCCCCCTGTAGCAGCATACAGGGACATAATTTGAAAGCTCCTAATCCAATCTGAGGGCATATGAAAATTTCTGGGTATCCAGATGCACAACGTTGGTAAACACTGCCCTCAACGGGTCACTACTCTAACTGCAGCTAAGAAGAAACTTTTACAAAAAGTTTTAAATCAAAGAGGTGGACACTTAAGAAAGCAAATAAATAAATAAAAAAATATCCAGCAACTTAATTTTTTCCTACACCGGACAAGTTACCAAAGCATAAAATTAATTTATGCAAGAACACCCCCATTATTTTAAGCACTAATACTTAATCACCCTTAGCCAACTATTTTATTTACAGACAATTTCATTAATAGAAAACAAATGTGCTTATTATATTAGCACGGCAATTGTCACAACAGATGGCACTAGCTGACATTACTAGGCATATATCACATTTGATTAGTAAAGACAGCACCATGTCTTCTACACTATTGGGCAAAATTGTGGAAACCTTTTGAAAAATATGCATTTTGAAAGTTTACAACACTAATATATTTTAGTATTATACCAGAAAGCGAGCATCACTTCAATAGCAATTTAATTTAGAACATAAGACAATGCACTTTTTAAAATAAAAATAAAAAATGATTTACATTTTGAAAAAGTTACACGTACTGAACCGCGGGGAAGTACATTTTCCTAGTTTCTAACAATTTCCTTAAATACTTTGTTGGGAAGCCTTTTGCCGCAATTACAGTCTGACAACAAGGTCTTATGGAGTGAATCAATGATTTTAGTTCATTAGGGTCCAAATTTACTAAGCTGCGGGTTTGGAAAAGTGGAGATGTTGCCCATAGTAACCAATCAGATTTTAGCTGACATCCTCTATTATGTAAGAAAGTGAGAGCTTGAATCTGATTGGTTGCTATGGGCAACATCGCCACTTTTCCAAACCCGCAACTTAGTAAATCTGGCCCTAGGAGTTATAAATATGGTATCATATTAAATAATTTCTTCTATTATACCACTTTCACATCCCGGGATACTGCCATGTCAAACCCTTCTTTTCTCCCAGGTCCATTACATGAATCATTAGACCCGGGAAGAGAACACCGGGACCTTTCACATCACACCTCAACCCAAGTAGTTGGTGGTGATGTGAATTGGGTATTGGTTGCACTTTATTCTGTGGTTGAT
Source organism: Limnodynastes dumerilii (assembly GCA_011038615.1). Classification (NCBI taxonomy): domain Eukaryota; kingdom Metazoa; phylum Chordata; class Amphibia; order Anura; family Limnodynastidae; genus Limnodynastes; species Limnodynastes dumerilii. The sequence goes on from WWET01002354.1 coordinate 106,766, forward strand.
TCTGATGAACAAGCTTCTTTAATCAGCTCCAAAGGTTTTCAATCAGACTTAGGTCAGGGTTATAACCTGGCCATTCTAGTAATGCAATATTATTTTCCTTAAACCACTTCTTGCACTGAATAGAAATATGACAAGGCGCAGAG
>WWET01002354.1:114443-124651 GCA_011038615.1 Limnodynastes dumerilii
GTGTTTTTTAATGGTATGATGGGGCACTGGTGGCATATGTATTGATTTATTATGGTGCCCCGGTGGCTGGTGTTTTTTAATGTTATGATGGGGCACTGGTGGCATATGTATTGATTTATTATGGTGCCCCGGTGGCTTTTTTTTTTTTTTTTATTATGGGGCACTGGTGGCATGTATTGTATTTATTTGTGGGGACATGTAAAGGCTTTTTTATTTTTATGTAGTGGGCACAGTTGGTTTTTTTAAAAATGACAAAATGGCCATGGTCTGTTTTTTAAACAGGGCATGCTGCCGATAGTAGTTCTACAAGCGCTAGCATGCCCTGTCATTCATGGGCATGCTTGTGCCTGTAGTTCTACGACCTGCAGTATGCCCATGGGCTGCGGCGGCGGGGCGGCCGGGGAGGGAATGTTTTTGTTTTTTTTTAACAAAAAGTCGGCCACTAAGGCTCCGACTACTTTTTACCAAGTCGGATGTGCCTTGCACATCCGCATACTACTCTGAACAGCACCTTACGTGCTATTCAGAGTGGGCTATAGGATGCACGGATGTGCATCCTTGAATAGCCCGTAGTCAAATGAGCATGTGCGATTCCGCATCGCACATGCTCGTAACTTTGAATCCGGCCCAAAGGCAGGGATTAACAATTGATAATTGAAGAATAGCAGTTAATCATAGATATCTAAAATGCAATAATTAGCAAAAAAAAAAAAAACAACCACATACTATAAAAGTACTCAACTCTAAATGCCATACATAGTTTAGATGAGTACCATAGTAATTAGAAGAGCATAGTTAAAACACACAATTGAAAGGAAAAACTGTCTTACAAACCGCAGATAATATAAGCTGCCTCCCATAGGCACATGACAACTCAATTCATATAATATAGATCGCGTAGGAAAAACATAGGCATTTAATGAAAGTCAGATCTATTGCCATGCACTGCCTTTTCTTGTGGAATCCATTTTCAAAATAAGCACAGTTAAAGTGAATGGATGATTCTTCTAGTGCTTATCTTTATTAAAAAAAGGTTGATTTAAATTACTTTTATTGACAAGCACATCATAATAGATTTTATTGCCATCACTTACTTTAAAGAGACAATATTTAACAGAATGAAAATACCAGTTGCACCATGCAATGTTAGAATGTTTTGCCTTTTCTATTGGAAGGACTTGTTATTAGTTTCTGTGGCGATGGTGTACTTAATTGGATGGAAATATACACCTTTCCAGGAAAGTTCCCAAAGCAAACTACAAAAATGCTGAAATGTTTCTCTAACGAGAAACTAAAAGAACTGCAAAATGGGATCTAGTGAGTTCTTTAAAAAGGAATATAGAATAATGTATATATTGCTATATTGAGAAGGATGTATATTAAAGTGTTCTGTTGACAAGCAGAAAAACCAGACCCATGTAAATTCATGGATCCCTTCAGATGGAGAAGTCAGCATTGGATGGTGGCCTTGTGATTAGATTGCTTCAGTTGAGAGATTAGTACTGAAGATAAGTACACACAATTTCACACATCTTGTTCAAACAGATGACTCCAAGTCACTGTAACGTTTATAAATCAGGTGTGGATTTGAAAAAGCAAAACCAGAACACCTAACTAATTAAGGAATTACAATGTAAAACAAAAAAATCTGTGCCTATATAAAAATAACATTCTGAACATTAATAGATTGGATCTGTAAAAAAAATACATAACTACATTTTCTGTTATGCAGATGTGCAATAATAAACCTAAATATAGCACAACAAAGTGACAGTCCACAAAAAAATAGGAAGATTGGACAGTGTCACCGGAATCTCTAACTCAAGGACTGAAGTGAGGTTTGAAAAGAGGGAGCCCTGTTCTGAAGGCCTACATTTGGCTATGTGAATTCTATACTCACACACTCCTCATAGAGCATCTTTTCATAGGACTAGGGGATCTCTATCATGTAATGCAAAGAACTGTGGTCATAAGCCATAATATGTTGGGTCTGTAACAGTTAAAAAGTGAATGCTAATTTGACTAGTTATATAAAACTGAAGCACATCAAGAATTGAATGTAACCTATGCAAAACGGCATGCAAAGGCATGAGATAAAACAGTCATATGGGATGAGTATCAGTGGAAGAAACTGGACAAAGGACCTATATGGCATAACAAAAATAAAAAATTGAGATGCTCCAAAGGTATTGAGGAATAGGCAGTGAATACAAAGGTATCAATTTGACAATTAACAAATGCCAATTCTGTATAATAATAAAAGACCTAACTCTATGCAATGCGGCACTACTAGAGGAAATATTTCCATGCAAAAGGACACATACATAACATTGTGTTGACCGTATATAAAAGAGGTGTTATAAGAAGAGACCGAAATTCTCGGGTTGCAGTCTACAGCATTTCACATAAGATCAAGACATCTGCACAGAGTGGAGGACTGTGCAGGATTTCCGGATAGCGGTATCAGGAAAATCCGAGGCTGTGTATGAGTACGTAATCAACAACTAGGCCGCACACTCACCGGCGGGAAACGAGCGTTGTATTTCTTCTTCTTGCTTGGCATCGTCGATTCAGAGTAGTCTCATCCACAGATGATAGCAATAGGGGAGAACAATTCCGAGACCACAACCGCCTAGAGGACTGTCAAGCTATGTCTGCGAAAAGCTGTTTAATAAAGTTTGTTCTATTGTTAAAAAAAACGTGCACCCCTAGCAATTGTTTGCGAACAATAAAGTTATTTTAAATGTTAGCTCTTTCTAAATCTTGTTTTTAAGAAAATAATAAATTAACATTAATAAGGTTTAGATAAATTTTACAAAGGCTTTTGCAAAGGCAGAAAGGTTATTATTTAATTAATGCAACCCAGTTACTACAATCTACTACGATCAAAATATACATGTCTTACATCAATGTGCACGATGCTCTATATAAACTTAAAGTTTTTAGTCTATTTATAGCTGTAAATTAAGCTACACGTGTTAATAAAGTTTTAAACTACACAAACACTGTACTTCCTCATCACCTAGACGATCAAATATGGCCGATGTCGCCTAGGCAACGGGGCCTAGGACAGGAAGTGTGATCCTGTTGACTGGTGACCACGGAGCCTTGCCTCTAGTAAGATACCTGGAACTTTAACCATGCTCAAGCGTTCTTCCTTGCTTATGCCTCTCCCCTAACCACTAAGAAATATTTTTAACGTTTCTCAGAAATAGCCATTTTGCTTTTTAACGTTTTGTTAATATTAAAACTTCTTTTATTGTACTTGTTAATGTATGCCAATGTCACCTGCTCAAATCAAGTGCTGTAATTTTTATCATAAAGGGTCAATTATTAGAGAAAGTGGTTCAATTTATGCATATTACAGACGGTGTAAATTGATCATTACCAGTTATATTAAAACAGTCTTGTCTCCAATTCATTATATGCCCCACTGTAATGCCCTAATATTTCTTATGCCCCTCTTAAGTGACAGATGAAAAAGTCCTTGTTCCAGGTAGTCACCTGACTGGACTGCAGACAAGGTGGGGGTAATGCACTGCCACGAGAATAGCACTACATATTAAAATAACTTTGTATTATAAATAAAATGGTGTTAATGTAGTCTGTTCATAAAAACGTACATAATATTAGCTATTCAGTGAGTAACAAAAAAGAATTGGTGATTAAGTTTGAAAATGGGTTTAGACAATGAACTTTAAATCAGTATAATATAGTTAACATTTATAACTCACTAGTTAAAAAAACAAAAAACTACGAGTGACTTCCATATACTCTGCCATATACTGTTAGGTGAGAGGACATACTTTTAAATTATTTATAAACCTGTTAGTACACTGGCATATTTAACAATGACTTATTCATAAATATATTATTTATAATATTAAGATTGCACCAGGCCTAGATCCTGACTCTTCTGTACATCATTTTACTACATTTTAGACATTGACGAGCATTCATGTGTTTCTAAGGAACAACTTTAATGATATATATTGTATAATTTTGAAAGGATAAAGATTCTTCTTCCCATCCATTATATTTCTTAGAATTTTACTGTAACATCATTGGGGTAGATCCAGAACTACGTTTGCCGTACGTTTATTCGCGTAGCGTATTTCCGTGAGTGTAAATTCGTTACACTCCCCTCGGCACACCCCTTGAACGTACGTATTTTGTCAAGATACGCTTTCCAAACCCTACCTTAACTTTTGGCAACGCAGTCATACGCACACTTATGTATGGGCTAGACGAATTTACGCAGGTAAGCACGCCCATACTGTACACTTTAAATACAACCCCCCGCCTACTTCACGTATTTCAGACATATTTTGGAGTAACATAAAATTGGCACTCCCACACGCAAGTATTTACGTGTCACATATGTGAATGGCCCATACGTTCACAATTACGCTACGTTAATGTGTGTATTTTCTATGGTGCGTATGCGCAGTGCGTTCAAAACAGCGATTTTACGTAAATTCGCTCCGAAGCGTTGTTCTGGATCAGGCCCATTATCAGTTTGTCTAGTAATAGGACCATATCCAAAATTTTAAAATAAGAGGAAGCCAGATGTAAAGTTACAACTGGGCAAAACCACGTTGAATTTCAGAGAAAATTAAATTCATTTAAATTATTTCATGCAGGGGAAAACGTTGCTGTTCTATTTACACAGATACTGACCATCTTCACTTTTAATCTGTTAAACTGGATAGACACTGGGATTTTTTTAAAGATCCAACATCATAACTGTAATTAGTCATGATTCTGCACCTGATCTTTGTACTGTCTACACAGAAGCAATTCTCTGCTGGATTATTCAGTACTTAACAGTACACTGAAAAACGAAGCCTTGTTGATCTTAAAAATTAGGAGCTCCCGAAAATCAAATCCATGATTCCAACGATCCCAGTTTCAGGTAATACTGTAGCAATGTTGGACAGTACACACTGGTAAAATGTCAGAGCTGTCTGAAGATTATTGTGTGATCTGTGTGAAATATAGTCAGAAAACCGTCCAGTGTGTAACCAGCATTCTTTAGACTTGGGCTAAGAAACATAACCTCTCTGTTCTTATCTAATGCAGCAGATGAAATATGCCTCCCCTGCAATGCAATATGATTTTGCCAAGGTGTAAATTTCTACATGTTTTCTTCTTATTTTTAAACTTTGTATCTGGGCCACATTTATTAAATATTAGTTTTTAAAATATCAGCTTCCACTAGTAAAAATTATATGTAAATTAAATCATATTTATGCATTCTACTTACTTGTTAATTTATTTTCATAACTAAGATGGACATCACAATGAAAGGGTTCACCGCTTTAAAGCTCTTTCCAGTGCAATAAAGCAAATTGTGTTTCCCTCTCCCCCCATAAGGCTCCAAGTACATAGTGCTTGTTCTATTCTAATTTTATCTGTCTTCCTACTGTGATCACTACAAAGTGCGAAGCAGGTTTAAGATTTATTTATTTTTATGTTTGCCCATGTGAACAGAGGTGGTCATAATAAAATGTTAATTAATTGTCATGACAGCTGTAAGAAAATGTTGGACTTCGAGGAGGGAGAAAGGGGGTCAAGAGGAGCAGAAGAATATGCTGCAGAAGCTTTGGCTGCTGATATGGACCCCTGGATAGTCTTTGATGCACGAAAGACTCCAAGAGCTGAGTTTGAAGAGTGGTTGGAAACCTATCTCCCTTCAAGGGTCTCCCGTTTTGGAAACCATCATGACAGATCTGGAACTGTAGGTTGGTTGGCGGTTTTTGGGCCAGGGTACTCTCCAAAAGCATCAGGTGTTAAGGACCTCCAGGATGCCTGGGAGAAGCTGCAGAACACAGGCCGCAAAATCAACTATGAACTTGTTCGTGAATTGGCCCTCAATTATGGAGTGACATCTGGAAAATGGCTTATACATTTAGACACAGGGTTCAAAGTTGACCACGCTTGGCGGGGAATAGCTACTGCAGTAGTGGAAGGTCGCCTTAATGTAGCAAAAGTGAGCCCTCACCAACCAGACAACAAACATGTTATATGTGTGTATAATGAAGACTTCACAGATGAAGAAAGCATTATGCATACAGATGCTGTAATCCGCAGTTCAGGTGTAAAATGTTTGTTGACCTACAAGCCAGATGTGTACACCTATCTAGGTATATATAGAAACAACCAGTGGCAGATGTGTCCTACCATCTACGAAAGCCGATATGATCTGGAATGCATTCCTCGTAGATCCAGAGTTACCAACAAAGTTACTAACATTGAAGTAACATAAAAAAAAAGCATAAAAATGCTCCATGCTATTTGTGTGGAAATCTTATTTATCCTTTTTTCCCTACCAAACCCAGCAGTAGCAAGCCTAGGATCTGCTTGCTCTATATACGTTTGAGTTTACAATAAATGTATGTGTGCATGTGTGGTAATGTGTATGCGTATGAATGCTTTTTTATTTATTTTTTTATAATGATTTTTTTTTAAATAGCAGTTTTTTCTTGTTAAACCTTTAATCCACCATTCATTTAGTACTTTGTTGCTTTAAATAGCGAATTAAATACATTTTAATATGCACTTTAATGATCAAATCATATATGGCTGCCAGTCATATATACATTCGGACACTTAGAATACCATATGATAGCAAAGAGAGCATTGAGAGGAATTTACAATGAAAGGATTATGGTTCACTACTGATAAACACATTAGATTCAAGAAAGTATACTGCATTATACATCTTTAACAGTAGTCTAGCAAACAATGGAAATAGGAAATGTAGGTAGTGTGTGTGTGTAGATACAGAATTGAAGTCACTCCAGCGGCCAGATTTACTAACCTGCGGTTTTGGAAAAGTGGAGATGTTGCCCATAACAACCTATCAGAATTTAGCTGACATTCTCTAGTATGTAAAAAGAAAGTGAGAGCTAGAAACTGATTTGCTTGCTATAGGTAACTTCTCCACTTTTCCAAACCCACAGCTTAGTAAATCTGGCCCCAGGTCTTGTTAATATGCAATAAACTCGTATTCTCCCTGAAGAAAGTCTGCACCAAGACTGAAACTTTGGTAACATTAAATATTTAATTGCATATTGACAAGTCCTGGATTTCCTTCACTTCTCCATCTACTAGTATATGCCATTTGAAGCAGCACCCAGGCAAGCACTATATCGAAAGGGAATTGCTGTCCTACGCACACACCAAGGTTCAAGCTGCTATCAGTGCTTTGTAGTCATGCCATTATATCACTGTTGTGTATTTTAGTGCCCTTGAACACTATACAAAATTCTTTATTAGTGTTGTGTAATAGCTCTTCAGTAAAAATATTATTTTTTTATGATATTCTAATTTTATATGTCTACATCTCATTTACTTATTAAAAAGCAAAAATGGCACTAAAAGGAGAGTACTTTTTTATGGTTCATAATAAAAGATATATTAGATGTAGAAACACAAGAAATTACAAAAAAACCCGTTTGCATCTATTACTATGAGATAAATATACAATTGCTCATTAGGCATAAAAAAAATCTAAATACTTTCTGTATATAAGAGTAATTTTTTAAAAATGTAATCCATATAAAAATCTGTACATTACTAAACTTATCCAATATCTATGGATTCAGAGTTGTCTGAGTGTCACTTCATTTATGTATAATTACTCTTTTTTTGTTTTATTTTTGAGATATTTATATTTATTTTGTAGACATAATTAAAATTAATAAATGTTTTATAACAGGATAAATGCTTCAATATCCAGTTCAATGTACAAATGTATATTGATAAACCAACCGTTTCTTTTTCTAGTGCCAGCATATTACACAGCACTTTATCATTTTGTACAAACATAAAACTGATTAATAACAAAGGACTTGGTCAAAATATCAGTCCCTGCTGTGCTCAGAGCACTGTTGGATCCAGACATTTGTGTAAGCGAGAGGAGATTACTCCGCTTACTTGCATGGCCTTAAGTGAAGTGACCCCCTACATCAGAATTTCTGCTGTGTCCTCATTTTAAGCGAGGATGCATCAGAAGTCTGCATAATGAAGACCTTACCTTAACACTTCTACACAGTCCCCATAAAATGGCCTTACCTTACAATCTATTACCTCCCCCCTCCCTCTTCAGCTTCCAGCTCTGATCCGCCCCACTGTTGTATTCCCTACCAGGATGGATTTTGGATCTTGTCTTGGTATATCCTGGTAATGTGGCACCAGGGCTGCAGTACAAAAAAGAGATTTTCTTAAACTAGTGATCAGAATATACTTTAAATCAAGATCACTCACCTGCAAGTCATAATTTTTATATGCTTATTGGTACCCTATAAGCTATCGAACAGGAGGCTGTCACTGGCAACACTGCTCCAAAGTGTAAAACAACAGGCCAGCAGCATTTTTAACTTCTTGTTAGGCTTCTCTGAAGGCAATACTTTTTATATTTCCTAAAAAGTGTTTGGGGAAAAATATATATATTTCTACCATGTTCAGCCTTTCATGCTAAAGATCATAAATACAACAACTGTCCACTTTTCCTTTATTAAAGAAAGAAGAACTATAGGTAATATAATTAGAGAAATATATTATGAAACTTCTCAGACTATGTTCAATAATGCATACACAATCTGGGCTGATCCAAATGAATACAGAACTGCAGGCAGAGGCAAAAGTAAATATGCAAACATTTAGAGGGTTATATACAACAGTGACATTTAGAAAAATTTAGAAAATCCGGTGCTTTCCCCCCACATTCTCCAGATGTTTTCAAATTGCTGTTTATTAGCAGGCAGTTTAATGTCAAAATGCATTGAAATAGCTGATAAGTAATATCTTATAAAGCCCATTGTTATTGTTGGCGTCATACTGTGGCGGTATCTCAAGCAAAAAATATACCGTACATCCTTGTCTGCAGCAGGCTTAGCTAACCCACTGCAGCCTATATGAGAAAAATGTCCCCTTAAATTATAACCAGCAGGAGTGGTTTGAGGTCCCAATGGTGTACTGAGTTGCATTTTTGCTTTTGGGTCAGCTAAAGTATGTTAACATGGCTTTGTTTTACATAGTAAATATTACTTTCTGACACATGTTTGATTATGACTCCTTATACATGTTATGTTTATTTTAAGCAATAAACCCAAGCTATGTTTTTTTGGGGAGTTTCCAGTACTAAATTGTAAATTTTTGTTTTATTTGTAGATAGCAAGTTGGTATTGCAAGTAATTGGTAATTAATATATGGCTAGAAATGCTAACTTTAAAGCCAAATTCTCTTCATTTATGTCCACATCTGTTTTGTGTACGGCTTTAGTAATTGATTATTGCTCAAATAGTGTATTACATTCATTAACACTCATATAATAATATGATAATAATGGTGTAATAGACATTGCAACCAAAGTTGAGTGTCCTCTTGCTAAAATTTGCAATCAAGCTTACAATTGAACATGGTTTTTGCCCAGGTGTTCATATCAACCTGTTTAGCTCTAACTTTCTGGTTCTGGAATCTGAATGAACCACTTAGGACCAGATCCAGGCCTCCACATGCTTTCCGTATGTGCGGGGTTCTGAAAGTCCACGCAGAAGAGGGGAGTGTATGGCCCCTTCCTCAGAACTTCTAACATACAGAACTGAGTTCCGTACATTAAAAGCTTAGTTAGCACAACATCAAGCGTGCGCATGCAACAGTGTTGCTTGTCAGGGGACTTGCGAAAGATATTTGCATAAGTCCCCTGACTTACTTAATTCTGGATCCAACCCCTAGTGTTAAAGAAGTTGGATGTATGTCATTCAGAAATGCATTTGAGGCTAAAAACTTCCTAAATCACCCAGACAGTAGCTTGGCTACTCGACCCCTTAAGACCTTACCTATTTTATAAACCTATCTGTAATTTCTCACTTGCCTACTTTTGCTATAATCAAACTGCTCCTGTCACATTTAGCCATGTCCTTTATTAATCAATCACACAAGTAAAAATGTCACATATTCTGAATTCTGTGATTCTATGACAATCTGGTGATCTGACTGTCAACATGTTGTTTTAAGCCATCTTAAATGCTGTGATACAAATTGGGTAGATGAAGTTGCATTGACTGTCTTATTTACTATAATGGGAGCTTGGTTACATAAAAATTGTAGTTAGAGTCCAAGTACGGCTAAAAAGTTGGTGTGTATGTATATATGTATGTATATATATATATATATATATATATATATATATATACATAGAA
>WWET01002354.1:125394-148166 GCA_011038615.1 Limnodynastes dumerilii
TAGTATATACACAGAAAAATGGAGGTTGCTCAAATCAATTTATAAGGTAACGTGGAGCAGGTGATTTCTTGTTTCTTTTTATTTTTAATACATTTGCAAAAATCTCCCCAAAACTTTTTCATGTCATTATGGGGTATTGTGTGTAGAATTTTGAGGGAAAAAATGAATTTATTCCATTTTGGAATAAGGCTGTAACATAACAAAATGTGGAAAAAGTGAAGCGTTGTAAATACTTTCCAGATGAACTGTAAGCACAAAAACTGTGTGTCAGGATCTTAATGCAATGGGTTTCTATGGCCGAGCAGCTGCATGCAAGCCTAATCCAATGGCAAGCGTCAGATGTAGTGGTGTAAAGCACCACGACACTGGACTGGGAAGCAGTGGAAACGTGTTCTGTGGAGTGATGAATAACTCTTCTATTTGGCAGTCAAATGGGCCAGTCTTCCAACTTTGTGGCAACAGTTTGGGGAAGGATCTTTTCTATTCCAATATGACTGTGCCCCAGTGCCCAAAGCAAGGACTATAAAACACCTCTTTTGTTCCTTGTATCTACATAGTGGTCACTTTGGTCTCACCTACAGGAGGTGCCTTGACGCTGGGCAGGTGAGCTTAACCAAATATAGCTATATTGTGAACTAAACCTCCTTTTTATTTATGTGTTGACACATAGTGTTATTTAATGTATGTTTGGAGCGCCTGACCTCTTTTGTTCCTTGTATCTACATAGTGGTCACTGTGGTCCTTGGCTGCACCCCTATATTTATATATACACTTGCACATATTTAATTTAGTGGATAGAAGCGCAGCCATTTCTTTTGCGACTATAAAACATGGTTGGATGAGTTCTGTGTGGAAGAACTTGACTGGCTCACACAGAGCCCTGACCTCAATCTCATTGACTTTTGGAATTAACTGTAATGGAGATTGGGAGCAATTTAAAAGCCTAGAGCTGGGTATACACTTGAGATTTTACAAATAATTATCATTGAAACACATGAAAAACGAGTATTTTGAACGATATAGTGCAATTGTGTACCTTGCAGCCATCATGCCTGATCATTTCAAAGTAAAGAAAATTTTAACAATAAAATGGTGTCCTGCTCTCAGCAAAACAGGGAGAAAAACACAAACATTGGGCTGAATCCAGAATTAGGAAGGAACTTGAAATTAAGAGAGGAAAGTTACTCCTGGGCTAAACCATGTTGATTGCAGGGGAGTCATATTTCTTCTGTTGCAAACAGTATTGGAGTTGAGAGGTGATGTTTCCCGGCCCAAGTCTAAATAACAGTGTAATAGTAAAGCTGGTCAGTATCTGTGCAGTAAGCAATTCAAACATATATCCCTGCATGCACAGAATACAATTAATTTGACTTCCCCTGAAATCAACATGGTTTAGCCCAGGAGTACATTTTCTCTCTTAATTTCAAGCTCCTTCTTAAGTCTGGATCCAGCCTACAGAGCTGCCGGGATGGTGTGTAATGTGTATGCATGAATCATCATGCTCCTTGTGAGTGAAGGTCGTGCAGTAAAACTTTTTAATAAACCGTATGGTTAGTAAAGTCTTCAAAATGTCCCAGCTTAACTTAAAACAGTTGTCGTGCACAGTGCCCATATGACATTTGCTAACTTTGTTTAATTGAATATTTAGCAAAAATAAAAAAGAACTATAAATGAAAATAATTTTGTTGATTATTAGACAGCCTTTACTCAAAAGCAGTTGAGTAAAGGCTGTCGACATCTTAAATGCAGACATTCTAAGCCCAGTTTATTCTCAGTATAGTTTTTGCAAGTACTTTGAAAATAACATCATTTGAAACTGAAAGCGTTATACAAGAACCATATACTGACCTGCATTCCATCTCTGTTTCTCCACAGGTAAATTTCACTCATGCTCAACTCTATTTGCATCTCCTTGTTCAACTCTATTTGGTAAATTTCACTCACCTCATGCTCAACTCTATTTGGTAAATTCCACTCATCTCATGCTCAACTCTATTTGCATCTCCTTGTTCAACTCTATTTGGTAAATTTCACTCATTTCTTGTAACTGTTGTATGATCTTATTTGGGAATGTTTAAATCTGCCTATTAGCTGTATGGTCATTTATTGGCCCTAGGTGTTTGTTTGTTTAAACAATTTTATTGTCTCCAAGGCATTTGGTTCCAGCTGTTCTTAATATCCAGGCACTGATTAGATGCCTCAGTCACCTTACAAAAGCAGTTGAGTAAAGGCTGTCGACATCTTAAATGCAGACATTCTAAGCCCAGTTTATTCTAAGTACAGTTTTTCCAAGTACTTTGAAAAAAACATCATTTGAAACTGAAAGTGTTATACAAGCGTTGAACAAGAGGAGAACAGGAGGGAACATAATACTTGGAAAACTTCAAATCAAAATCAATATCAACACCTGTTTCGAAATCATGTTATATACACTTAAAAACATTTCCAAAATTCGAAAATATCTCTCACAAGAAACTGCTAAAACTCTCATTCATGCACTAATTATCTCCCGCATTGATTACTGCAATGCCCTTCTTATTGGACTCCCACAATATAAAATTACCCCTCTACAGTCTATATTGCATGCAGCAGCAAGACTTATGTTCCTTGCAAAACGCTCAAATACAGCTACTCCACTCTGTCAGTCTCTACATTGGCTGCCTGTAAACTACAGAATCAAATACAAAATCCTCTTGTTAACCTATAAAGCCATAAGCAATACGGCACCTGCATACATATCCTCACTTGTCTCAAGATATATCCTAACATGTTCTCTCAGATCATCACAAGATCTACAACTCACTTCTGCACTTCATAAATGCTCTGATTTACGGTTGCAGGACTTCTCCCGGGCTGCACCCACTCTCTGGAATAACGTTCCTCGCCCATTAAGACTATCCTCTACTCTACAAACTTTCAAACATTCCCTTAAAACTCATCTCTTCAGACAAGCGTATCAAATTCCACAACCTCCCTAAGCATTAAGTACCATATTAACAACCACTTCTGCCTTTTAACACATTATTAACACAAACCCGCACAGTCTTTCTTTTCTACAATTCCCTCATCTCTGCTACTAACACTGCTTTGTGGCTGGATCATACAGAGCACTGAAAGCACTTTTGCCATACACCCTGGCTGGTTCACTGTGTGATATATAGCACTTGCCCTTATGTACCAAACCCGATATCCTATAGAGTGTAACAGGGCCGCCATCAGGGGGGGACAGCCGGGCCTAGTGTCCTGGGCCCGGACAGAGAGGGGGCCCGGGATAGCCCCAGGCCTCCTCTCTGTCCTGCCCAGGACACTAGTAAAATAAAAATCGCAGCGTTTTAATTTTCTTGGCAGAGGTCTGAATGCATTTCAGGCCTCTGCATTACCCTTCTGACGGTCCGTGGACCCACGGCACTCTGGGTGATGATGTCACAATGTGTGACATCATCACATGGGGTGCGGCGCCCACATGGGGGGGGAGACTGGAGATAGATCAGATAGATATACACATGTACACACCTACCAGATGTTTGTGTATGTGTGTGTATCTATTTTTATATAGTGTATGTATGTTAAAAAAAAATAAATAAATAAAAAAAAAAAATATATATATATATATTACACTGTAAAAATGTATGCCTTCAAATATCCAAAATGTTTTTGGAAGTCCATTCAATTGATGGGAGCGATTTCACTTATGCTCTCACAGAAGGCTGGATACAATTGGTGCTACATTCATAGCTTCAAGTGCAGCACCAATGTAAGTCTAGATCTGATCTACTAATATCATATTTTATATATATGGCTGCTAAGTGCAAAAGTATTATTATTTAGATATTAATAATGGAGAATTGCATTTTTATAGAAATAAAGTTATAACTGCTTTTAATACTGTATCTAAAGTATGGCTTAAGATAATTTCTAGAGCAGTAAATTTGTTATCCAGCATCTAGATATGCTGAAAATGTTTCATATCTGGTTACTAAAGGTTTATTAAAGGCCATTAATGGCCATCAGTAGATTCTTAAAATAATATTGGGGTTTGCTATATACTTCACTTAAAGCAAGAGAACGCAGCTGCCTTTACTCTTTGTAAGTATTATAAGATAAGGCTCTTTATGGGCATGTGGGCACTATAGCACCAATGCTAAGCACTGGAGTTTGGGGGGATATGGGGTGAAAGAAGGGAACCAATCAAGGGGAAGAATATGGTTAGTGATGAAATTGTGTTTAAATTGAGGGAGAAATTAATCTTCCTTGGCAGTTTGAAATTGCACACTTACCCATGTCCATTATAATTGTTTCTCTGCTCATGTGCTAACTTTGCTTTTTTTTTTATTTCTAAAAATGAATGGCATGAAAGCCCAACAGTAAGCAACAATAATGTGCTTTTAGGTTGATCACCTCAATGCTGAGGTTAAGCTGAGATACCATTCTACCTGGGAATCCTTGTTAGGGTGAGTTGGTCCCTGTTGCTGGAATAACAGTGGGCAGTGACTGAAAAGTACACATGTACACAATACTCCCAGCACACTTATTAAAGCAATAACTCCATGTGACAGGACAGAAAGAGGTGGGCCTTATTAAGTGCTTGTATACCACACCATTGTATACAGGCACACTTTTATAAATTTCATTTTAAGGTAATTAATTCAATGCCTATCACCTTGCGTCTTATAAAAAGATTGTCAAATAAATTTGAACAAATGCTTGGTATTTGATTTCCCAAATTACATTGAACAAAAACAAGATGCAATATACAAAAATCCAATATCCCAGGTATTCATGAAAACTGTGCTGCATTTTCTAGATATATTCATCTAACATAATTTTACTGTACAGCCAGTGTTCTTTGTAGAAATTTCTTAATAAAGACTAAGGAGTCTATTTACAAATATTTTCATTTTCATGTAATAAAGCCTGTTTTCATGTAAAAATAATGGGCCGGATCCAGAACTACGTCCGTCTTCCATAGACGGACGTAAATTATTAAACATTAGCTACCGCGCATGCGTAGTAGCTATTGTACGTAATCTGCGTATCGTTTCGATACGTAGATTGCGTATATGCGGTCTTTTAGACGCAGATTACGTACAATAGCTACTACGCATGCGCGGTAGCTAATGTTTAATAATTTACGTCCGTCTATGGAAGACGGACGTAGTTCTGGATCCGGCCCATTATTTTTACATGAAAACAGGCTTTATTACATGAAAATGAAAATATTTGTAAATAGACTCCTTAGTCTTTATTAAGAAATTTCTACAAAGAACACTGGCTGTACAGTAAAATTATGTTAGATGAATATATCTAGAAAATGCAGCACAGTTTTCATGAATACCTGGGATATTGGATTTTTGTATATTGCATCTTGTTTTTGTTCAATGTAATTTGGGAAATCAAATACCAAACATTTGTTCAAATTTATTTGACAATCTTTTTATAAGACGCAAGGTGATAGGCATTGAATTAATTACCTTAAAATGAAATTTATAAAAGTGTGCCTGTATACAATGGTGAGGGTTGGGGTTAGGGACATAGAAGGGTAGGGTTAGGGTCTTAGGAAGGGAGGGTTAGGGGCATAGAAGGGTAGGGTTAGGGTTAGGCTCTTAGGAAAGGAGGGTTAGGGCCATAGAAGGGTAGGGTTCGGGTCAGGCTGCGGTGAGTGGGGTCTTAGGGTTAGGCTATAGAGAAGGGAGGGTTAGGGTCAGGCTAGGAAGAACGAAGAATTAGGGTCAGGCTGCAGGGAAGGGAGGGTTAGGGTCAGGCTGCGGGGAAGGGAGGGTTAGAGTTAGAATTAGGGAAAGGGTTGTGGTTAGTTTCGGTGCTCCAGGGATCGATTGCTATTTCTCATCAAGGCATAACCAATCGATATCCCAGCCAGTTCAAAACTGGCTGGAAGAAAACGGCTCTATAGAAATAGCCACACCCGGATCCCAGGGTCCCATATTATGTGTGGCTATAAAGTTTCAGGTCAAAGAATAAAGTGGTTAACGGAAAAAGGATATTGATCAACTAGAGAGTTTCTATGGTTTTTTAGTATCTCCTAGTTATAAATATCGGACTGTACTCACACACAAGAAACTTCGGCTACTTAGGTGCTTAGATTTGCAAAATTACCTACTATACATGCGTAGTAGTTTTGTTAGAAAGAGGCGGTCTAATGCCGCCTCGGGGAGTATTTAGGTAGAAGTGGGAGGGATTTAGATTAGCCGGGGGAGGGTGGGGAAGGGACAGAGAGAGTCATTATCCATGCGTAGTTTCCTTCTTCAGAAGGAAACTATGCACAGTAAGATAAGGTAGCCCTATGGCACTCTTAAGTGCCATAAGGTACTTAAAAATGGGGTTAGGCGGGGGGCGGGTTATGGGGTGCACCAGTGACTTAGGTGCGCTTCTGTCCGCACCTAACTCACTCTTAGGTGTGAATACAGCCCATGGTGAGAAGACTTTATTTTCATTTAAGTTATCTGGTGTCACCATGTTCAAAAGGAGTATTATGACTCCCCAGGAAATTTCTCACCACTGGGGTAAGGGTTTTAAATTTAATTGTGTATCTTTTCTGTTGTTCACACTGGACTTTACATGCTACATGTGGTTTTTCCCATGTATTTCTGACCGCAGGGGTATATTAAGCAGTAAACCACATTTAGGGTGTCACAGGTCATGAAATCAGTCAGTTTGTGTATTTTTCCAAACTTATCCTCTACCTCTGTAGTTTTAGAGATGTACTGGCATCCTTTACATCTACCACAAAAATGACATCCTTGTGCGATGTTTTTTCTTGCTAAAGGGTGGTCTCAAATAACTCTCCACTAGATTGTCCCGTAAGTTTTTAGCCTTACGCCAGCACATACTCAAATTGCCACCCAGGGCTCCAGCAAAATCCTCATCCGACAGTAAAATGTGTGAATGCTTCTTAAGAATACTCATGGGGCCTAATTTACTAAACTACTTTTGGTCTGCGATTATGAATTGCCAGCCATCGCGACGATTTGGACGCAATTTTTTTTTAAATCGCAGTGTTTACTATGTCGTGATTTTTGCTGCCGATTCATAATCCCCATCGATGTTCAGCGATTTTTCCATGGAGAAATTGCCATGCTTTTATGTATAAAAGCACGGCGCTTGTGCTAAAAAAAATTGCCGTCCATGTTATTAAGCCTTATCTTGCTGGCGCATATAGTATTATAATGCACAGCAGGCCATGTTTTTTCTGGCCATGCTGTGCCTTATAGTACTATAAGCGAAAGCATGGCAAAGGTTAATGCCATTGCGCGCTATGCCCTATATGTCTCTTAAAAAAAAGGTATGCAAAATAAACAAGCAGTATGTACAAATAAACACCAAACATTACACATCATAGTGTAAAAATAACAAAGCTATTCCCTTTTAATGTTTTGTAAAACATGTGCCCACTCTTTAATGTGAACGATGTGCAAATTGTGCACATTGTATATGAGCCCCATATTGATCCCTAATCATGTGTCCATATGTCTCTATGACGTCCATGTGTCCATAGTCTCTATGACGTCATAGTGACTATAAAAGGGGGACCTCTATTGACCTGTTACGACACCACCGGGGTGTCTGGGTGTTATGGTACCCCGAGATTCCCTTGTCTGAGAACCGGGGTGATCAGGAAATAGGAGAAGAAGAAATGAGCAACTCACCAGGGTGTAAAGCCTGAGACCAGACCTTGCTTTCGCTAGAGCCCCTGATGGTGGGGATAGACTGGAGCTAGTAGGAACCCGTCAGGATACAGCCCTAAACCAAATTGAGGGTAAATAGGGTCTAGGGTCAGTATAGTTTTCAATAAACAAATGGGAAGACTAGATGGGCCATGTGGCTCTTATCTGCCATCACTTTCTATGTTTCTATGTAGAGAGAATACCCGGGAGAGGAGCGAGAGAGGAAACGGGACAGAAGGGAATGGACGAGAGACAGTGGGTAAGTAGCAAAAGTAGTACCAGAAGGGACTGGACTGTGACTAACGACAATAAACACTGAACAGACATGACCGGGAAGACAAGACAGGACTGACTCACAAGACAAACTAGGTAATTCACACTACACTCACACCAGCGGGAAAATCCTTAAGGAATACACAAACAAGCACTCAGGAGAGGAAAGGGTAAATACAAAAAAGGTAAACAACGGCAAGGAGAAGAGAGGGAATGTAAGACAGGAGGATTACAGGCTGGAACTAGGCAGGGCAACGATGGGACACTCAAGAAAGCTACAGAGCATTAAGCAGAAAATATGAGAGATAAGAGCAAGACAGAAGCATGGGGCAGCAGACGCTATAACCGGCGGGGAACAAATGTGCCTGCAGGTCTATTTACAGGGGAGACTGGCCAATGAGGAAACAGCACCAGGACCAGCCTCCAGTAGCACTAAGTCGCAGTTATTCAAAGTAATACAGCGGTTGGGCTAATCACTACGTTGCGCCGTATGACAGGAGGAGGTAGCGTTCTGGTTGCTGGGTAACCAGAACGCATGGCAGGACTGCGCGCCGGGATGCTGGCTAATTTGCAAGCCGTCCATTCACGTGACGGCATGCAGTGGGAGAGCGTCGGGCCCAGAGAAGATGGTGCCGGAGGAAGGTAAGTGAATACTGAGGCATGTAACATGACCGCATGGTAATTAGCCACGGAACCTCCGAAGACAGAGGACCAGGACGCCGCGTCAACAACAAGAAGATGAAGAAGACTTCTAGCAACAGCTCCAGATCTACAAGCAACTTACCCAAGAGAGAAGACAGATTAACGATGAGTGAAAAATGTACTTTATTATTTTTTAGAACAAAAGGAAACATTTATTTTCGTCTAAATGAACGGAGTATATAGCGAAACTTTAAAAAAGCCCATAATATTACAATACACCATGGGCAGCATATATAGTAATGTAAATAAGGAACAATTAAAGACATATAGACACATGGATTAGGGATCAATACGGAGGGGCTCATATACATTGTGCACAATTTGCAAGGGGATGACACATCGTAATGTTTGGTGTTTATTTGTACATACTGCTTGTTTATTTTGCATACCTTTTTTTAAGGACATATAGGGAATAGCGCACAATTAAATTAACCCTTGCCATGCTGTAGTACTATAAGGCACAGCATGGCCAGAAACACATGGCCATGCTATGCCTTATAGTACTATATGCACCAGCATGATAAGGCTTAATAGCATGCTGCGATTGACATTTATACTATGAAAAACACATGTCAATGATGTTGTTTCAACACACAGAAGGCGCTTTTTTTTTTTTAAAGCACTTTCAAGGTGAATTTAGTTAAATCGCCTTTAGTGAATAGGAAGATGCCTGTGTGTATCATTGTAAAAATAGGAATGATGATTTAGCAGCGATGTCTGACGATTTTGCTAAAGGCTAAAGTCCCGGGATGTTACCTTTAGTGAATGCTGCGATGTCATAATCGCAGGCAAAGTCCAGGGACTTTGGTCAATTTTAGCAAAATCGAATTTAGTAAATGGAGCCTATAATCTCTGTTGCTTGGGAACAGTGGTCCCCAATAAAACGTGTGTTGTTAGGTTTCTCCTCCCGATGTTACATTAAATACCGCTAATATTAAAAAAATTACATTTAATACCCCTAATATTAAAATAAATTTACATTAAATACTAATTTTGAAAAAAGGAAGAAGAGGCTGTATATAGAAGGTGCTCTAGGTCCATAGTTTAAAAATTAGCAAAAATATTTTATTAGTGTGAATTACAACGAAATTGAATTAGAACATAGTAGCTATATAGAACACAAACAGTGTATACATAAATGCTAATCCGGAAAAAAATAATCTAAATAAATAATTAAATATCTGCATGAATTCATCTGTCGCCCTGCACATTACCACAAACATAACATGACCGTTTGCTATTCCATTCCTCCACATTGCAAAGAGAGAGAGACAGTTCAACACTCATATAATATTGAGTTAGCAGTCACAATCTGACCCTATACTAAAAATGAGAGAAAACGGCAAAAGAAAACAAAACCATGGTGGCGCTTCACTCCGGAGAGCCGCTATGTTACCCTCGTGACCGCAGCATCAATCGATGGATCCGGCAAACAATTGTATATTTCGTGGGGCAAGATTCTGGACGGGAGAGAGAGATCCGGACAGCAGCAGAAACCACCTGACATGCGTTTCGCTGCACGCTTTCTCAAAGATATGGTATAATAAGCTGATCACAGGAATGCATATTTGTACAACCTCCAACCAATCAAAAGACAACTGCAATTAAAGGACAGGTATGTTTAGTTCAGAGAACCTGATTATAATACATGTATAAGATTATGTCCCCTTGAAAAAAGCCTGTGATTATGTATAAACGGCAAATAGACATTAAATATAAAGAGCATATCAACAATGAATAGTTGTTTAGTGATATGATAGATGAATCAGCCTGCAGAGACATATTAGGCATGGAAATATATATTCTTCCTTAATAGTACATAACGAACTGATAATATAGAGAACAGCATAGTAATAGCAGGGTTACCACCTAAAAAGTTAGGATGTCACATGCATGGTAATATACCCTGTTAGAAGCAATTCAGCCATCATCTATATGTCATAACATTAGTAAATAGGCAGAAACAATAATACAAATAAAAATATAAACAAAAAAATTGTTTAAAAAAATTAATGTAATCAAAAATATAACCTTAGACTTAAATTGATGTTGGCAAATGATATCAGCACCAGTAACCAACAAACATGATAAGGTATCCTTGTTGCAATAAGGACCCTCAATCTGCTGCCTAGAAATGTTCATAAACTAATATAGGAAGAATCACCCCTATAGGAATGCACCAAACTCATTTTTTTTGTTCAGTCCATACAGTGCAGTTGAGTTAAGAAGGAAAATTAATCTAGATTCCTGTTATTGCAGAGTTCTAACCCAGTCTCCACCCCTAATATGAGGGGTAACTTTCAAGAGTCCAAAAAATTGAAAATGAGGAAGAGAACTCTTATGAAACTGCTGAAAGTGCCTCGCCACACTGGTCAGTGGCTACATCCGTAACTTATCCTTATCAGCATTTAGTATATTACGTGTATGCTCGTATATACGTGTGCGTAATGCACGTTTTGTCATGCCGATATACATTTTTTGGCAGGAACATACAATGCAGTATACAATGCCACACGAGGAACAATTTATAAACTGGTTAATACAGTGCTTAGTACCAAATCTATTTACGTATTCTTGAGATTTTTTCATATACTGACTCTGACTACAATGACCACAAGCAAAGGAGCAATTAGTAAACTTCCTCTGAGGTTGTTTGGGTAAAAAGTGACTCTGTACGAGTGTATCTTTCAAATTACGGCTCCTACGCGAGGAAACATCCACTTTGTTGCCCAATATTTGTGTCAAGTCATTGTCAGTGTGCAAAACATTCAGATGTCTATTAAGAATGCCTTGAATCGATTTCCAATGATGGTAATATGGAGATATAAATCTGACTTTGTCACTGTCACCTCTCGTGGGTTTCTGATGTAACAAAGTATGCCTATCTTAATTAGCTGCATTGTATTTGGCTTTCTTGATTAGCCTGTTACTATAGCCTCTTTGATTCAATTGAAGAGATAATTCCTCAGCCCTTGTATTGAAATCAGTAGCGCTTGAGCAATTCCTTCGAAGTCTTAAAAATTCACCTCTAGGAATATTGTTCTTTACATGTGGGAGAGGAGCACTCGTATAATGTAGTGTGGAGTTAGTGGCTATGCTCTTTCTAAAGATATCACTCTCAAGTTTACCTTCATCGGAGACCTTAATCGTTAAGTCCAGGAAATTGATATGAGTCTGACTAAAACCTGAGGTTAGTTTGAGGTTAAGATTATTCTGATTCAATAACGCTATAAATTTCACAAGACTCTGCTGATCGCCCTCCGATACCATCAGCACGTCATCAATGTAGCGTGCCCAGGCCTGTACACATTGATTGAATTCTTCCATCTTGTAAACAAATTCTACCTCCCACCACCCTAAGAACAAGCTGCGCCCATCGCCGTGCCGCATAATTGTATAACTGTATAAAGTAGGCCCGATTAAAGAGAAAAAAACTGTGGGTTAGTACAAACTCAAGGAGCTTAAGTAGGAATTGCCCAAAGTCACCTTGATGGTCACCATCTAAAAAGAACCTAACTGCCACCAAGCCTAGATTGTGGGAAATGGAAGTATATAAAGACTCCACATGTAGGCTTACAAGCCACATATTGTGCTTTTTCACACTTATGTACTTTTGGCAAAAAGTATATTGTGGCAACCTTGGGATTTTCCGTCCATAAAAATTTGAAATCAGAATTGTTAGTTGGATCGAAAAGCACCTTTCTATAACATTTTTCATTGTTTAATTGCCTATGAGCTTCAGCTAGATATAATTCTTCAGCCCAGATGACCACATTGCCCTCCTTATCCGAGGGTTTGATCACCACCTCCCATGTTTCCAATTCTTTTAATGCCTTCTGTTCACCCTTAGTTAAATTCAACATATGTTGTACATTCCTACTGGGGGTTTTAAATAGCTCTTCCAAATCACGGGCAACAAGATCATGATAAATTTTGACTTGTGGGCAGAGGGCAACATCCGGGAAGAATAAAGATTTTGGTCGCAAGACCACATTCTCAGCTCTGTCTGTAGCACCCCTATCAAGGGACATTAGATGCAACAAGGACAATTGTTCCTCATGTGAGGGAAAAAGAGATATTTCTTCTGAGGTCTAAGCTGTTTCGCCAGAAGAAATATTGTAATTAGTCCTATTTTTAAAGAACTTTTTAAGAAGTACTTTTCTCATATAGAGGTTAAGATCTACCTCCAATATAAATCTGTTGCCACTACTCGTAGGGGAAAAGGACAACCCTTTTGTCAAAACAGAATTATGAGTGTCTGTCAAAGTATAGGGAGACAGATTTATAACACGAAAGTTGTTACCTAAAATTGACGCTGATGTAAGTTCGGTCAGACATCTGGAAGGTTTTCCGTCCTCTTTGATTTATGTTCCCTTTTTGTGTTCCTTTGCCTGCCACCCCTCCTTGTTTTCCTTTTAGTTCCATACTCCTGCCATCTTTGTCTAAAAAAAATTATTGGCAGTAACAGATCTATCAACCCCATCATTGTCCAATGACTCATACTCTGAGGCAGAAGGGTTATATCTAGGCATTGCATTCCACCGCTTATTCTTCTGGACCTGCCAAATGAACACACAATTGTCTTGAAAATCTCTCCGGTCCCTTACAAATTTCCTCCTTTTCATATTTTTAACAAATTCTTCTAAACCTTCAACATCTTTTTTGTATATATCATATTGTTTCACAAATTCAGTGTTGGTGCTATAAATCTCAAGTTTCTCACTCAAAGCCGCAATCTCTTTCTGCGTATGATTAATCAAAATTTTGTCATGCTCTATCAATACTTTGAGGAGGTCAATTAAGCATCTAAGTAAGGCTGATTCCCATTGTTTGGACATTTCGTCCGTAATTAGATCAAAAGCTGGGAAGAGTCTGGGACGTAAACCCCTAGTAGTGATATTATTGTGTACATATTTATGGGACATCATCAAATTAAGACAGGTCTTGGTCTCCACTACCAGCAACATTTTCTATTGAAATAAATCATCTTGCCACTACACATCAGTGGACCCAGAACCAGGCTCATTTAACCCATTAAACTCATCCTGCCATCTTGGGGCTGATTCAGAGATGCGATTGCGAAAAGATCGCAAATATACGCACCTTAGCTAAGATCTTAGCAGGTTCCAGCCCACTGCAAAACCAGACACTCCCCTTGCAAACAGCGGTGGATCTTAAACTTAGACCACCATTGAATTGCCTTAACTATACGCTGCCATTTGGGATCTTAACTGACGTGGGAGCGTTCATTTAAGATCCTAAGTGTCAGTCCTCGCCCACTTTCCCTCATTTCCCTGCCTCCCCCCACCCATTTCCATGCAAATCCTTAAGATCTTAAAGATTCGCGGCACTTAAGATCTTAAGTGCTTGCGTGCGATTCAAAGGTACGCTCTTAGCGAACTTACGCTCCTAACCGCTACGTTAACGGCGTTGCACTATTACTACGCATGCGCAGTTTTGCGAATTTTCAAGGATCTTAAATATACGCACCTAAGTGCCGTGGAAATCGCATCTCTGAATCAGGCCCCTTGACTGTTTCTTTTTTATTTCATTCTGGAGGCTAAACGCCATGCTATAAATGACCAGCTGTAATGACTAGAGTACAAATAATGAACATACACTTACTAAAACCCACAATAGGGCCTATGCCACAGCAATTAGCTATCCTAGAAAATAGTAAGTAATCAAATCAAGGGGATACAAAGTAAGCTGTCACTAGGTAGTAAAAGGAAATTATACCATATATAAATTTAGAAAGGAAATGTGCTACTTAAACAGCAAACAATTAACAATTTTGAAAAAAGGAAGAAGGGGCCATATATAGAAGATGCACCAGGTCCAGAGATTACAAATTAGCAAAAATATTTTATTAGTGTGAATTTCAGCGAAATTGAATTAGATTTAAATTCAATCTAGGCTTGGGGGCAGTTAGGTTCTTTTTAGATGGTGACAATCAAGGTGACTTGAGTTTGTACTAACCCACAATTTTTTTTTCTCTTTAATCGGGCCTACTTTATACAGTTATGCGGTGCGACGATGGGCGCGGCTTGTGCACCCACATTCGCGAACTTGTTCTTAGGGTGGTGGGAGGCAGAATTTGTTTACAAGATGGAAGAATTCAATGAATGTGTAAGGGTCTGTGCACGCTACATTGATGACCTGCTGATGGTTTGGGAGGGCGATCAGGAGAGTCTTGTGCAATTTATAGCGTTATTGAATCAGAATCATCTTAACTTCAAACTAACCTCAGATTTTAGTTAGACCCATATCAATTTCCTGGACTTAACGATTAAGGTCTCCGATGAAGGTAAACTTGAGAGTGATATCTTTACAAAGAGCACAGCCACTAACTCCACACTACATTATACAGTGCTCCTCTCCCACATGTAAAGAACAATGGGGTAGATCCAGAACTACGTGTGCAATATGTTTCCACGCATAACGTATTTTCTACGTATGTTTTATACAATCCCCTAGGCACACCCCTTGAATGTACGTATTTCACTGAGTTCCGCTTCCCAAACCCTACCTTAACTTTTTTTCGCGTAACAGCGTACGTCCGCTAACGGACGTATAGACTACGTGAACTTAGCACGCCCATACTGTGCCCTTTAAATACAAACCTCCACCTACTTCACGTAAATCGAACGTATTGTTGACTCACGTAAAATTGGCACGCCCACACATTATAATTTACGCTAACAATACATGAATGGCCCATACGTTCAATTTTACGTTACGCTAATTAGCATACTTTCTATGGTGCGAATGCGCAGTACTTACAAATACGCGATTTTACATCTCCACCACGCGTAAATTCACTCCGAAGCATTGTTCTGGATCAGGCCCAATATTCCTAGAGGTGAATTTTATATCTCCATATTGCCATCATTGGAAATCGATTTAAGGCATTCCTAATAGACATCTGAATGTTTGCACACTGACAATGACTTGACACAAATATTGGGCAACAAAGTGGATGTTTCCTGGCGTAGGAGCTGTAATTTGAAAGATACACTCGTTCAGAGTCACTTTTTACCCAAACAACCTCAGAGAAAGTTTACTACTGGCTCCTTTGCTTGTGGTCATTGTAGTCAGAGTCAGTATATGAAAAAATCTTAAGAATACGTAAATAGATTTGGTACTAAGCACTGTATTAACCAGTTTATAAATTGTTCCTTGTGTGGCATTGTATACTGCATTGTATGTTCCTGCCAAAAAATTTATATCGGCATGACAAAACGTGCGAGGCACTTTCAGCAGTTTCATAAGAGTTCTCTTCCTCATTTTCAATTTTTTGGACTCTTGAAAGTTACCCCTCATATTAGGGATGGAGACTGGGTTAGAACTCTGCAACAACAGGAATCTAGATTAATTTTCCTTCTTAACTCGACTGCACCACATAGACTGAACGAAAAAAAAATCAGTTTGATGCATTCCTATAGGGATGATTCTTTCTATATTAGTTTATTAACATTTCTAGGCAGTAGATTGAGGGTCCTTATTGCAACAAGGATACCTTATCATGTCTGTTGGTTACTGGTGCTGATATCATTTGTCAACATCAATTTAAATCTAAGGTTATATGGCATCAAAATAATAAATAAAAAGAAGTACTTACCATCTTGATTAGGATCCCATCTTCCAAGCTTTTAATCTGTGGGGGAGGTCTTTGAAAAATAAAAAACCCTATGGCCCGCCGCAACACATGTCCTGCACCGCAGGACATCCCGACGTTAATGATAGGTCTGCTGTCATTGAGGTATATTTATACCCTTGAGCAGCCTGTGAAATCCTGTTTCCACAGTGACCAAACGTTATTTGCTGTCATTATCATCGGAATGTCTTGGTATGTCTTCCACCCTCCAGTTTATATTCATGCCCTCGTGTTCTGTTACACCTCTTCCTTTGAAAAATGCCACCCTCCTCTAGCCGGTCACAACCCTTGATATATTTGAAAGCTGCTATATTATCCCTCCTCTCTCTTCTCTGCTCCAAGCTATACATGTTTCTCTCCTCTAGCCTTTTTTTGTTTGTTTTGTGACACATGCCATAGACCATTTTAGTTGTTCTTCTTTGTACAATCCCTAATGTATTTATATCTTTCTGGAGATATGGGACCGTGTTCACAGATCCGGTTTTGCATGTGGTTGCGTGCATAATTTTAGCATCGGATGAACTGCGCATGCGTAGTAATTTTTTGCACACACATTACGTAGTATTTACATACGTAACTACTTTCGGCACGGTCTTGTGAATCGCACTTAGGGACATACCTACAGAAGGGCATGGATTTTATCCGGACGGTAGAAATTACCAGAAAGTGGGCAGGGGGAAGCATTTAAATGGGCATTTAAGCCGCGGTTAGATAAATACGCACATACGTAAGTAACATACGTAAGTAAGTTCACACATAGACTTAAGGGTGTCCTATGGAGGCGGAAGTCACTGAAAACCTGTCAGTGCAAGGGGAGTGTCATGGGTGTTGCCTTGCAACGTAGGTGCGTACTTTATACACACGCATCTATGAATACGGACCATGGCCTCCAGAACTGAACACAGTATTGTAGGTGAGGTCGTACCACAATCTATAAAGGGGCCTCACTACTTCTCTGCTAAAAATTCTTCTCCCTATGCAACCAAGCATCTGACTTGCCTGTCTCAGTTACATTGCTTGGCTACCTTTAAGTCACATTAAATAATGACTCCTAGATCCCTTTCCTCTTCAGTAGTTTCTAATAGAGTGCCATTAATGATATATTGAGCTTTTGGGTTTTTGTGCCACAAGTGCATGATTTAGCATTAAACTGTAGTTGTCACACTCTTGACCATTGCTCCAGTATTCCTAGATCATCCCTCGTGTGTCTGCCCTGTTACATATTGAAGTTTTTAGGGTGCTACCCCTCTGATAACCATCACAGAGACAATAAATTAGTCCCAACAAGATATATATATATTTCACAGATACTGCCATGTGTTTCTTCTACTATACTTTAAAGTTGATGTTGAAAAAAAAGTCTTGATCTGCGCAGCATATTGTGGAATACAAACCATCTGCCTCTACGATGTCCTTACTCAGGCATGGTAATATGAAAAGATAGAAAAGCAAAATATCCTAGTGCAATGTATCAAATTCTCTTCAGCCATACCATCTACTACATTACACTCTCAATATGATCCTTTTGGATCTCAGCATATAGAGTAGTCGTTCTCTTGGACGTCGATATACAGTAAAATCAGTCACTCACAATTTAATCTTCTTGGAACTCAGCATATGTATAAAATCCATGCCCCTCTGTAGGTATGTAATTCCCCAATTACAGCGTACTTCTCTCTCCAACAAGTGGGCGGTTTGGAAATACAAGAAGGACGCACAAATCCCTAGTGTAATATGTCAAACTCTTCACAACTGGTCACTTATGTATTGCACTTACACATTCATTATCTTGTATTTTCGCATTACAACATAATGCAGCCTTTTTCTATCTTCCAATATATTTCTCCTCCAGTAGAGATATCGGGGTAGATCCAGAACTACGTGTGTGCGTACGTATATTCGCGGAGCGTATTTTCGTACACGTAAGTTCGCTACACTCCCCACGGCACACCCCTTGCACGGACGTATTTTGGCAAAATACGCGACCCAAACCCTACCTTAACTTTTCCAAACGTAACAGCATACGTCCGCTAACGGACGTACTGACTACGCGAACGTACGCAGCTTAGCACGCCCATACTGTACATTTTAAATACCACCCCCCCGCCTACTTCACGTAAAACGCAAGTATTGTTGACTAACGTAAATTTGTCACGCCCTCACGTAAGTATTTACGTGAGACATACGTGATTCACCCATACGTTCTAAAATACGCTACGTGAATATGCGTATTTTCTATTGTGCGCATGCGCAGTGCGTTCAAATCTGCGAATTTACATCTCCGTCACATGTAAATTCGCGGAAATGCGTAGTTCTGGATCTGCCCCATCCTCCCCAAAAAAGTCGATAATTTGTTTTAAAAGTCAATAATTGTTTTAAAACACCTCAGCCAGGATACACTTCAATGTTTAAAAAAAAAAAAAAAAAATCCATCCACTTTTGGAATCTTATTATTTCATTTATTAAAAACACTTCATAAATATTCTTAAAAATCTTCTTCTTTAAAATTAGAACCCCCTCAGGGGAGAATCATCCAAAACAGATACATTAGGTGTAACAATAGATCACAATAACACAATAATGCGGCAAGATGGTAAAAGGGGTACAGTTAAATGCTGTGTGTTAACTACCTAATCTGAACTATGAATGGAAGGGAGTCCTCCTCCTGATGCTGCTACCAATGTGTTTCAACTCGGAATGAGTATTTGTCACCTTGATAAAGCTACAGAGATCAAGACTTTTGTTGAAGCATCAACTTTAAAGTATAGAAGAAAAACCCATGGCAATATCTGTGAAATGTAAATTATATATATCCTGTTGGGACTAATTTATAGTCTCTGTGGAAGGGGTATAGCACCCTAAAAACTTTTATATCGTGACGTTTGGAACTTTTTGGAGTAAGGTATTTCTCCTTACTACATTCTTTGGGGCGGAGGTGGAGCCACCCCCTAAGACAGTTTAAGGGCAGCTTTTCAAACCTCTGGTGCAGGAAGTGTGTAATCTATTTACTATTTATACCCTGTTACATATCTTTGTGTCATCTGCAAAAAGGCATATTTTCTCCTCGATACCACAGGCAATATCACCTATCAAGATATTAAATAGCACTGGTCCAAGTACAGAACCCTGAGGTACTCCACTGGTTACCTTGCCATCCCCAGAAGGGATTCCATTTACTACAACTCTCTGTTGTCTATCCTATAACCAAGATCGTATCAATGCAACTATCTTTAAGTCCAATCCCAAAGTTTCCAGTTTATTTAACAGTCTGCGATGTGGCACAGTGTCAAAAGCTTTACTAAAATCTAGATAAGCTATGTCTACAGCTCCCCCCTTATCTAATACTTTACTGACCCAGTCAAAAAATTCAATAAGATTTGTTTGACATGATCTTCCCCCAGTGAATCCATGCTGCTTGAGATCGTGTAAGTTACTGGATTTAAGATACTGTACAATTGTACAATATGGAAACACTTCCTTTACCAGTGTTTCCATAGCACAAACCGCAGCAAGCGCTGCACTTACCTGACCAAGTGCCGGCTGTCTGCAGTCCTTTCCCGGCGGTCGCGTGGTCCAGGCTCCCGGAGACTGTCACCAGCATAGTGACAGTCTCCTATACTTACCCTGCCTGCAGCGTGTCTGGCGTCCTCGTGTGATTCTGGCGCCTAGCGCCGTGCTCCTTCGGTGCATGGGCGCCGCCATCTTACCTCCAGACACATGACCTGAACCACCAATGAGGATTCTCTGCTTCTGTCCTCCAGCCAATCAGTGCACAGGGCGCACTATTTAAAACCTGTGCACAATCCATTCAGTGCCAGAACAACTTGTCCATTCAAGGTGCTTGGTTCTCCTTATCCTGCAATCCTGGTTCTGACTCCTGATCCTGGTTATCCTGCAATCCTGGTTCTGACTCCTGATCCTGGTTATCCTGCAATCCTGGTTCTGACTCCTGATCCTAGTTATCCTGCAATCCTGGTTCTTACTCCTGATCCTAGTTATTCTGCAATCCTGGTTCAGTTCCGGTCCGGTGTTCCCTGCAATCCAGTCCTGTCCAGTTGCTTGCACTTCAGTTCTGGTCTGGTGTTCCCTGCAATCCAGTCTGGTCCAGCAGCCTGCACTTCAGTTCCGGTCCAGCAGCCTGCACCTCAGTTCCGATCTAGTTGCCTGCACTCCAGTTCCAGTCCAGTGTTCCCTGCAATCCAGGTCCGGTCCAGTTGCCAGCATTTCAGTTCCGGTCCAGCAGCCTACACGTCAGTTTCGGTTCAGTTGCCTGCACTTCAACTCCGGTAATCCTTCTAACCAGCTCTGTCCGGTATTCTTGCTATCCAGCTCCGCTTCAGCCCTATGCAAGCAAGGGTGGGATTCATTGGCCTGTTTATTGGACTGTTTCCCTCATCTTTTCCAGTCTGGCACAGTCCGGTTCCACTGCCACTGTCATTGCTTTACCCTCTGTCTTCTATGTCTGTTCACGAACCATCCCTACATTAAACCAGCCAGCTTCCTTTTCAAACCTGCTCGTCTGTTACTTCCCTCGGCACCCGGGACAGGTCCCAAAAACCTTGTAGTCGTGACATTCCATCAATTTCTCTACTTCTGATGTTAGAGTATATGGGCCTGATCCAGACCTATGGCCGCCGTAAAAACATTTCTGCCGTTCTGCGCATGCGCCCCATGGCTCTGGGTGCCATGGATCTGACGTCCGTAACTACAGCGTAGGGACGGGCAGCTCCGTTACTACGCTGTAGTTATGAAAGCTAGGTGGGGGGAGGCAGGGTAATTAGGAAGGAAGGACTGGGTTTGTCAGATTACACTCCTGTGTAAGCGTTGTTACACACAGTTATGTCGGCTGAAGTTAGCGAGTTACAGGGGGAGTGCACCAGAGCTACGCCTGCCGTACTTACGGACAGCGGACCAGCATAGCTCTGGATCTGCCTCTATGATAGTAACAACTCTAAACCTGAAATCGAGTCATATCATACATATGAAGACCCTTTCATGGAGTCATTAGTTAATAACGAGGAGCAATGATTAGGCCACCTCGTTATTAACTAATGTCTCCATATAAGGGTCTTCATATGTATGATATGATTATATTTTATGTTTAGAGTTGTTACTACCATAAATCTTACTATATACTCTGTTTACTTATATACTCTGTATCTATATAGTTAGCACCTTACTTATTATAGCGTCTAAGTATTAATCATCTGTATTACTAGTAGTAT
This sequence comes from Limnodynastes dumerilii, assembly GCA_011038615.1. Lineage (NCBI taxonomy): Eukaryota > Metazoa > Chordata > Amphibia > Anura > Limnodynastidae > Limnodynastes > Limnodynastes dumerilii. The sequence goes on from WWET01002354.1 coordinate 146,934, forward strand.
AGCACCCCGGGTACTGTCCATGGCCCAGATCCAGAACTAAGTACAACAGCGAAGTTACACAAGCTGCTTGCGTAACTTAGTCTGTTTGTATGTTGTGCGCATGTGCACAGCAGATGTTATGCATCGGTATGCAGTCCCCGGTTAGAAAATGCCAATTTCGAAAATCTCTATTTCGACCACTAAATTGCGAATTTTCGCTATTTCGAAAATTCGCAATTTCGAATTTTCGCTATTTCGAACGTTCCCTATTTCGAATGTAATAGGTTAAGAAACATGCACATTTCGATTGTATTTCTATTTCGATTGTTGTATTTTCGATTATTCTCTTTGCTATTTTTCTCAATTTCGAACAATTCTATTTCATAAAGCTCCCTATTCAGAATATAGTTCCCTTTCTACCTTTCTATTTTCGAATTTTCTCTATATAGCTATTCTTTTCAATTTCTACATTTCATTTCATTTAAATACATAAATAAACAAAGTATAATTAAATATTATAAATAAATAAACTACTAAAGTATAAAACAATAAAACTATAAAAATAATGATAATAATATTAATAGTAATAATAATATTAATAATACTAATAATTAAATAAATAAAGTTTCCACACACTATAAATAAATAAATAAATAAATAAAGTATAATTAAATATTATAAATAAATAAACTACTAAAGTATAAAACAATAAAACTATAAAAATAATGATAATAATATTAATAGTAATAATAATATTAATAATACTAATAATTAAATAAATAAAGGTAATAATAAATAATACTAATAATTAAATAAATAAAGTTTCCACACACTATAAATAAATAAATAAATAAATAAAGTATAATTAAATATTATATTATAATAAACTATTAAAGTATAAAACAATAAAACTATAAAAATAATGATAATAATATTAATAGTAATAATAATATTAATAATACTAATAATTTAATAAATAAATAATAAGCAACTAGTGTAGAAGCAACTAGTATAAATAAATAAATAAACAAAGTGGAATGAAATATTATAAATAAATAAATAATACACAAAACTATTAACAATTTAATAAATCAATTCAATAATAAAACTATAGTAAATGGTACAATAGTTCATGGAAAATATTTTCATACTTTTGCGATTTTTTTTGCGAATTTTCGCAATTTTGTTTTGCTCATTTTAGATTCTTTAAGGAGTCGAAAATGGCGCGCGCTGAGAGGTTCAGCAAATTGGAGC
>WWET01002354.1:153760-169378 GCA_011038615.1 Limnodynastes dumerilii
AAATAAAATTAAATTAAATTAAAACTGACAGCAAAAAGCTTGATTTGAAGATGAAAGCACTCACTCCCTCTCTTCATATGGAAGTATAGTTAATCCCTGTCAACAATCTAAAGCTAACTCATTGCGGCTGCCGTTTGCGAAAATTTCGCATAAAAATTCGCATTGCGGCTCATTCGGTATGCGAACGATTCGCATTCCGATTTTTTCGCAAAATACATGTATTCTGCTAGCAGATTTTCGAAATTCAGATTTTCGAAATTGACCATTATTCTACTTTGCTCTGTATCGAAATGTACACCATTCTAAATATAGCTGTATTCGAAATACAGACTTTCGAATTAGAAAAATTATAATTTCAGACTAGTATAAATAGAAACATTTAGGTGAATGCATTTTTCGAATTTTAGCAATTCGGAGAATATTCGCATTCGCAAAAGAAAATTCGCAATTCGAATTTTCAAAATTGGGATTTTCTAACCCGGGACCCACACCCTTATGCATCGTATCTTTGAAAGTACGTAACAAGTAATAACTACGTACGAAGGGGCGTGTCAAACATACCGTATATACGCACTGGAGGCGGAGTGAGGCATTTTAATTGCACAGTATGGGCTAAGTTAGGCAGTTATCTACGTCAGCACGCCACATACGAGCATTCTTATGCTTGAAAAAGTTAAGATACGGTTTGGAAGTCATAAAGCAGCTTTAAAATTACGAGCGACCGAGTGGAGTTCTTGGGGAAGTGCATAATACTTACGATCGCGGAAATACGCTACACGATCGTACTTAAAGTGCACTTAGGTCTGGATCTGGGCCTATGTGCTTTAAAATGAGGGGGGAGTTATTAACACTTTTTCTCTTTATGTGACCGTTTGATCTTAGGTGTTGATGCATGGTATTCTCTCCAGTTGGTATCTGACATTGTTTTATGTTTTATATGTAGAGTTTTCATTTTATTAAGCAAAATTTTGTCTAAAAATAAATTAAGTATATTTATTGTTATCATACCAGCGCTTTTTTTTATTTATATTTCTTGCCTTTCACATTTTTAAGAAGTTACTCTCTCCTCCTTAGAGCTGCGGTTTGAAGACAATAATTACTATTGTTCCATCTAAACCATTGTAATACCATAAGAGCCCGCCATTTAGAATCTATTTTTATATATTTAAAATTTTATACCGACAATCGCACTCCATATTTGGTATAGTTGTTAATCTGAGTGCCCCCTTTTTGGAAGTCCCCCCACTGTTCCTAAGTTTCCTGGCTCTTTGTTTGAAGATTATTTCATAGGAACAATTACGTTTAAGTCTCAGATCCATGTAGGATCCCTTGAGATTGCAGGTGGATGGGCACTATGGTAGTTTAGAATGCTATTAGTTGCTGTTGGCTTTTTAAAAAGATCAGTCATCAAATGACCATTATTGTCCACCTGTATGGAAATATCTAAAATATTTACTTAAGTGTGACTCACAGTCACTGTTAGTCTGATATTTAGATTGTTACAATTCAATTTTTGGATCAATTAATGGAAAAGACTAAGATTACCTTCCCACGGGATGAACACATCATCGATGTATCTTAGCCACATGAGGATACACCTTGTGTATCCCTCATGGGCCTCAGTAAACACTCTCTCATTCTCCCACCAGCCTAAATAAAGGCATACATATGTGAGTATGCAGAAACTTCCCATTGCAGTTCCACATATTTGGAGGTAAAAGCCTCCATCGAATGTGAATTATTTTTTAGGAAATACAATCCTAAGTGCCCTCAGGAGAAAATAATCAAATCCTTCATTTGGTTTTGTCCCAAAAAATAAGAAATTGCACTAATGCCCACTTCATGATTTACGCTTGTGTACAGTGACTCCACGTCACAGGTAATGAGCCAGGTTCTGGGAGTCACAGAACATCTTGTATTCTAAACAAGAGGTCAGTGGTATATCTTATATAGGAAGTTAGGGTAGGTACAAAGTCCTGCAAGCGGTGATCTATGTACTTGCTTGTTTTTTTGTTAATGACCTTATTCCGGAGATGATAGGCGTACCTGGAGGATTTTCAAGGTCTTTGTAGACTTTTGGTAAAAAGTAGAAGCAGGCAATTTGATTCGTCCCTAGCTTGGGAGATCATTTTATTGTAGAGACAGAGGAAGTCCTTAGTTGCATTAAACAATAATTTCCTATAGCAATTAGCATCCAATAGTTGCTGTTTTGCCTCTGCTATGTACTGCAATCGTGGCCATTGGACCATGTTTCCCTGTTTGTCTGATAATTTAGCAATCGTGTCTTCTCAGCTTCTAATTTCACTAATTGCTGTTAACTCTGACAGCATTTAACCTTGTTCCTTACCTAATGGTTTTTAGGACATAGCATTCCTGTCTGCACTGTTGCTGGGGGTGTGTCTCCTCTCAGACTCTGATTGGAGGCAGGAAGTTTAAATAACTTTCCCCATGTGTTTCTCACTGCCGGTGATAGCGTCTGGTTTCCTGCGTCTAGCCTGCTGTTTGAATTGTGTGCCTCTTGCTTCTGTTGGCGTCTGCCGTTCTCCCATTGCCTTGTTACCATTACCTTCTCCTGGTCCTCATGGTGTCCTGTTTGGCCGCCTGTATGTTTGCGCGCGCTGGCGGTGTCTCAATTTGGTGAGGGCCGTCAGCCTCGCTCTCTGTCTCTCGGTGTTTCTGAGTCACAGTTATCTGACTCCAGCCCCATTCTGTGTTTGTCATCTGCCAGAGTATGTGTGCTGTGTGTTGAGCTTACTCCAGCAGTTCTCAGTATTTCTAGCCTCATTCTGTGTTTGTCATCTGCCAGAGTGTGTGCACAGTGTTTAGAGTTCACTCCAGCAACTCTCAGCATATCCAGTTCCATTCTGTGTTTGTCAACCACCAGAGTGTGTGTGCTGTGCTTAGAGTGTACCTCAGTAGCTCCCCGCTCTCCAGCTACTTACCCTTTCCTGTGGGGGAATGTCTTGCTCAGTGCTTAACATTAAGATAGGCCAGTCCTTCCTGAAAGGCTCTTCAGCCACTCACCCTGTACCTGTTACTTACCTCTGGTCTCTGCCCATATGTCTGGTCCTACTCAGGTCATACCTATAGGGAGGTCTACTCCATCCTGTTTGTCAGTAGTCTCCCTCATCCTTCTTATCGCTTATCTCTGGTTTTCACTATATCGGTACGTGTGTTGTTCACCCAGGTTCCTGCTGTTAGCGGCCTGTCAAGTAACTCCAGGGACTTACACTTTAGGGGCCGCGACCTGCTTGGGTCCATGCAGCCCAGCCTATCCTCACCATTAGAGGCTCTAGCGAAGACCGGATCCCAGCTAGACTCCCCGACCCGGTGTGGTACCTGTGTGCCCATAACAATTGCCAAGAATTCTTACTTGGTTAGATTATAACATGGGGTAGGTAATTACATTCATTCATATAATCTGTCCAAATCCCTTGAGACTAACTTCCTATATGTGAAAACCAGGGTATCCTTATCTACATCAGGAAATAAAGAAGATTCACATCTTAAGTTTTTGTTTTCTATGATCTCACCTGCCAATTTGATGGTGATGTTTGGATGCTCTCCAAGATTCTTAGAGATTCCAGATCCTCTGATCTTAATTGTTCCATTATTTCCAGAGTAGAATTGTTACATGGCTGCTCCCAGGGTATGGAGTATGGGGTCTGGTCTTCACTAGGACCCCTGTGGGTGGGGATAGGCTTGTTCAGCAGACTAACAGAATTCCAGATAACAGAGCAGTCTATATGCAAGAATACACGAAACAATCAAAAGCAAGGATTCAAGGAACAAAAATACATACAGACAGAAGGAAGCCGGTATACAAGGCACAAGATAATAACAAGCAGAAGATCAAACATACACCAGGAATCATACATACACCAGGAACTCAGGATAACAACTACAAATGACCAAAAAACGCTGAGTGAAAGAAGTCCTATTTATGCAGGTATGACAGGTGGAAGATAATTAAACATCCAACAGCATCCTCTAGGGCAGTGTTGGCTAACCTGTGACACTCCAGGTGTTGTGAAACTATGAATCCCAGCATGCCTTAACTGCAAAAGCATAGTGGATACCTGACAAAGCATGATGGAAATTGTAGTTTCACAACACCTGGAGAGTCACAGGTTAGCCAACACTGCTCTAGGGGCAGGTCAAGATAATGCCCATGAAGCACAAAATAATCCAAGATTGCCCCCAGGGGCAAAACAGGATATTGCACATCCACAAGATGTAACAAGAATGTCCAAATTGTTTTTTTCTGGCTGTATCAACATTTGCAGCTGTCGAAAAAACATTTTAGATAAAGTTAACTTTTGTAAAAAAAAAATAGAAAGAGGTCCTTTTCCCACAGGAGCCTACTGAAATTACTAGTCGATGAAAAGGGTAATCTACTGATATCTGATTGTGACGAGGATTCCTCCCCTTGTGTTTCTGAGTCCAAACCTGTCTGATTACCCCTTTTGTCCCAAATAATTTGGAGCGTGATTTCCAGGTACACACCCTTCTATGTAAGAAATCCTCTTTATCCCTTACAGATTTTTTTATGTTTTTAATTTCCTCATTAAATTTCTCAATTTTCATCATATACTTAGTGTATACTGTTTCTCAAATTTTTTTTTAGAGTGTTATTAACAGTCTCAATCTTATGATTGGTTTCTGACAATATAAGTTCATAGTGTTTAGTTAAAGTTTCTAATAGTTTTAGTGAGCAGTCAGTTGCACCTCTTCCCATTCGCCCTATAGCTCATCTGAGACCAATTTAAAAGGGAAAAACTTTAGGTCTTAAACCCAGAGAAATTTAGTGTTGAAAATAACTCTTATTTGTAGACAAGTTTCACTAAACCTTGGTTTGTTTGTACAAGAGATTTCTCAGTGTTAATAAATTATTGGACCATTCATCATCTACTGATGTAATGCAACAATGGTCATAACTAAATAAATCATTAGTTTCCTTTTAAAGTTGCTGTTGCATTTTTGTGTAGGTTTTTGGATATGCTAAATGACGACATATCCCAATAAAGAGTGACGTCCCGATCCACAAAGCGGCTCGTAGGTGCTAAGGCACCTTCCTATTCTAAGCCACAGAAGGGCTTTTCCGCTACCAGCCTCATAGGCAGGCTTCACATTTCCATACAGTATTTAAGCTGCAGGGTAGCACCCTTTATTAATAGGTTGGTCCACTAGTGTTAATTATTTTATTGCGGCAACTACTTTTTCAAATTCATATGTCTCCAGCCTCCCCACTATTCCCCATCATGTGTCTCTAGCTCCCAGTATCCCCCATCATGTGTCTCCAGCTCCCAGTATCCCCCATCATGTGTCTCCAGGTCCCAGTATTCACCTTCATGTCTCTCCAACTCCCAGTATCCCACATAATGGGATGGATCCAGCCTTAAGTAAGTGCTTGAAATTAGTTACTCCTGGGCTAAACCATGTTGATTGCAGGGGAGTAATATTTCATCTGTTGCACACAGTATTACAGTTGAGAGGTGATGTTTCCTATCCAAAGTCTAAATAACAGTGTGATAGTAGAGCTGGTCAGTACCTGTGTGCAGTAAGGAATTCAAAGATATATCCCTGTATGCAAAGAATACTATTAACTTGACTCCCCCTGCAATCAACATGGTTTAGCCCAGGAGTAACTAATTTCAAGCACTGGATACAGCCTAATATGTGGGATACTGGGAGTTGGAGACACATGATATGGCTCCAGCTCCCAGTAATTCCTCATTCAGTACTCTCCAGCCTCCCCTGTTTATACCTTACTTACCATTAATGCCTTCCATCCGTGTCTGTCCTCCGTGGTGCGTGCCGTCTTCCACCTCTTTTATATGATTCTGGCCGTAAATCGATCTGTTTCCTGCTGTTGGCCCATGCAGCAGTTATACAGGACAGCTGAAAAGGGCTTTGCTATCAGCTGTCCTGCCTAACTGCTGTATTGGCTGATAGCAGGCCCTTTTCAGCCGTGATTGCTGGACCTATCTGTGTGAGATGGGGTAGCAAAATAAAAGCTTTTGGGCTGCATGTGGTCCGTGGCTGCGAGCTTGACATGCCTGGTCTAGATAAAATACAGCTTATACATCAAAAGAAGAAAGGTACAAAAGACCACAAGGTAGACTGATTGAGGTGCATATCCAATTATAATATATTATACATTGTATACCTTATTACTTAAAGTGTTCAGATCTGATGTAAACCTTGACTTTTATCATCTGAATATCTTGCTAATCAGTTTTACTGCCTTAGCTGGACAGGACAAGGTATTGATTGAACTTGACCTGGACTGGACTAGACCAGGAATGTTCATGAACTGGAACAGGACTTGACCTGGACTGGACCAGGACTGGATTGAACTTGACTTGACCAAGACTGGACCAGTAATGGACATGAACTGGAACAGGAATAACAAACTGCAGACTGTTCACTGCTGACTGGGATAATAAGGCTGATTACAGCTGGCTGGTTTTGCAGGCTGATTGCTGCAAGCTGAGAAGCAGGCTGCAAGCTGCAAGCTGAGTAACAGGCTGATAGCTGCAAGGTGAAGGCTGCAGACAAAGATCTCCCAAGGAATAAACAGGAACCAGGCACATTGAATTACCAAGTTGTTCTGGCCCTGTGGATACAGTGCTCTGAGTTTAAATAGAACACCCATGATTAGGATTGGATAGTCTGGTCATGTGATTCCTAGAGCTGGACTTGGCTGGAACAAGTCATGATGATTCCAAGATGGAATATGTCCATGAAATAGTCCTGGAAGTATGCTAACGGCCAGAAAGGGCAGCAGACAAATGACCCCTGATGCAGTAAGTACCGTGGTTGTGACAGGATTATGCCTTTAAAAAAGTGTACAAATGGAACTCTAATAGATTTGTCAGAAAAACCCCTATGGATAAACACACTAGATACTCCACATCAGAGGTGGAATCATCAGAAGGGGAAAATCCATTATTCTATCTGGGTCAGCAGAGGTCAAAACAACTCTAAGAGAAAGACAGGTTCCAACCAAAAGGGGTCAACACCATCAATGCAGGAAATAGCAAATATTATCAAGGATACTCATTCCTTATCTACCAGCACTAATCAAGACACTCTCAAAATGTCACAATCTGGGTATGTTTTGGATCAGTGGCGGGTTCCAAGAGGCGTGTAGGACGACTGGCACCGTAGTGAAAGCTCGGAGGCCGCAGGTAGTGCTTGTGCATAGGAGGTAGGCGGAACTAAGTGAACCAGGATGGTACAGTGGACTGCTGGACTGCACTGGATTGCTCCAGAGACTGGACTGGATGGCGGACTGCTGGACTGGATTGCTCCAGAGACTGGACTGGACAGCGGACTGGACTGAATTGCTCCAGAGACTGGAAAGCGGACTGCTGGAGGGCAGGCAGGCAGGTAGCAATAGTGTAGGTAATCTGGAAGCTATAGTGCAGGTAAGCTGGGAACAAGACAGACTGGATGCAACACAGGCTGGAACCAGGCAGCTTGAATAAACCAAGTTGTTCTGGCACTGAGGAATCAGTGCACGGATTGGCTGGATGGATCATGTGTGCTGCAGAGGTAGTATCTGAGTGTCTGCTGGGAATTACATGACAGGAGGCAAGATGGTGACGCCAATGCACCAGAGCATAGTGCTGGACTGGATTGCTTCAGAGACTGGACTGGACAGCAGACTGCTGGACTGGATTGCTTCAGAGACTGGACTGGACAGCGGGACTGGATTGCTCCAGGGACTGGACAGCGGACTGCTGGACTGGGTTGCTCCAGAGACTGGACTGGGCAGCTGACTGCTGGAGAGCAGGCAGGCTGGTAGCAGTAGTGTAGGTAAGCTGGAAGCTGTAGTGCAGGTAAGCTGGGGAAAAGACAGGCTGGAACCAGGCAGCTTGAATGAACCAAGTTGTTCTGGTACTGAGTGATTAGTGCACAGGATTTAAATAGCCTGCCCAGTGCACGGATTGGCTGGAGGGATCATGTGTGCTGCAGAGGTAGTATTTGAGTAACTGCTGGGAATTACATGACAGGAGGCAAGATGGTGACGCCCATGCACTAGAGGATAGCGGTGCAGGTGCCTAATTCCCAGACACTATGCTGCATACATGCTGCAATGGACACTGTGCAGGAGGCTGCCTCTATTGGGAGTGGCACCTCTGGAGGGCTGGAGAGGGGGCATAACGTGGGAGAGCCGCTGACAGACGGCTTCTGGTCAGTACAAACACAGAATGAAAGTTGCTCTGGTCAGGTAAGTGCGGCGGTGTCTGCCGCTTAGCATGACACAAAATTATTAATCTAAGCAACAAAATTCTTACTAACGATCAAGGGCTGGATTCACAGTCCCGGACGTATTGCACATACGTCCTTAATTTACTGATAATAGCTACTACACATGCGCAGTAACTATTTTACGTAATCTACGGATCGTTTCATTATATAGATCGCGTATTTGCGGTCTTAAAGACCGCATATACTCAATCTACGTAACAAAATGATATGTAGATTACGTAAAATAGTTACTACGCATGCGTAGGAGCTATTATCGGTAAATTAAGGACGTATGTGCAATACGTCCGGGGCTGTGAATGCGGCCTCAAATAACTATATTACATCTTTTTACCAACAAGAACATTCAATCGCTTTGAATGTAAAAGAGATCTCCAACTTTATGCACGGAAATTGACTCTTCATAAAATGTACAAAAATACCAATACTGCATTGTCTACAATTAGTGAGTCTTGGAGATCCTACTACAAATGAGATTCATTATCAACCGATTGATTGGACTGCAGAAGAATTGGATACGTTACAAATCCTTATACTCACCAATGAGATGAACAAATTAAAGTAAAAATCTTCATTTTTCTCTGATTTGATTTTTTTTCACAAGGTAAGGTATATGTACAAATGTTTTCAAGAGATCTTGATCAATTACAACAACACTGTTTGCACATTTTTTTTTAAGTACATTCAGGAAGCAAATCGTCAACTTAATAACCAAGATTGTTATTTATGTCTATCCTCCAATCCTACAGAGGTTTTTCATAACCAATACAAGGGCATAATTTCCAGAGCATTAAATGATGGCATCATTACAAAAGCAGAGTATGACTTTTTATGTGTAACTAACCCCAGGACACCTACTTTACCTATTAACAAAGGTTCACAGGCTAATACACCAAGTAGACCCATAGTGTCCAGCAATGGATGTCTGTTGGAGAAGACCAGTGTATATGTAGATCAACACTTAAGACAATTGTAACATCTTTGCCTTCCTATACAAGTAACACCATGGATGTCCTTTCAAAAATGTATGGCTTAATTGTTCCAAGTGAAGCATGGGTTTTAGGAGATCTTTTGGTCCACAGTCATCTGCACCTATCACAGCTACCAAATTGAGCACAGTAGGTTGTTTTAGATGTGGACGTTGCAGTGCTTGCCCATATGTTATCAACAACAAAAAAAGTTTTTGTGACATATTTGTGGTTGAGTGGAAGATATGCCAGTTCATCAATTGTGACACAGTGGGAGTGGTCTATTGGTTAAAGTGCCTGTTACCTGCTATATAAAGGCAAAACTAAGCGGAATCTTGAGATGCGCCTGATGGACCATATCCGGTCTATAAAGAATGCCCAAAAGGATGGAGAAAATGTTAAGATTTTAACATCAGAAGCTACACACTTCCTACACCATCATCAAGCAGACCCCATGCATCTTAGTACATAAGAATTCACAAGGAGAGATTGGGACAAGTCCCTCCTTCGCATGGAATCTAAGTTTATATTTTACTTGATTGCCTGATTCCAACTGGCCTTAATAAGCAGAATAGCTACTTAGTTTTCTTATAATGGGGCTGATCCAGAGTTTTAGCAGATGCGCAATGCAGATCCGCTAAAATGTGCTATGCCGAGGTACTTCTTTGTTTTGAACCACGCACCTCTGAACTGCCTGTAGCAAAAACGGGCCTTTAAAAAAAAAAAAAATTACGGCTCCGACTGCACGTGAGTTTTTTTTTTTAATAAAAACATTAAACCCTTCCCCCTGTCCTCTCCCTCCCTGCCGCTATGATATAAATAAATAAATAATATTGGCTTGGCGGGGCATGCTGATGCTTGTAGAACTAGCTTGGAGAACCACAAGCACCAGAATGCCCTGCCAGCTAAGGCCCACTCTGCCATAAAAATGCCCCCATAGTGATCACAATATAGTGGCAGCCATTAAATTTTTTAAAAATTAGCCAGATGTAAAGTAAAAATAAAAATACTTACCTGCTCTGTTGGGGTTTAGTCTTCTAAGCTTTTAGGGCCAGATTTACTATGCTGCAGGTTTGTAAAAGTGGAAATGTTGGCTATAGCAACCAATCAGATTCTAGCTGACACTGTCTAGTATGTAATAGGAAAGTGAGAGCTAGATTCTGATTGGTTACTATGCTCAACATCTCCACTTTTCCAAACCCGCAGCTTAGTAAATATGACCCTTGATCCTCTAAACGAGAATTCCCATGTTGTCAAAGGGTATAAATATACCCCTATGACAGTACAACTGTCATTAACGCCAAGATGTCCTGCTTGCAGGACATGTTTAGCAACGTGCCCACTTTTTTTTTTTTTGCCAAGACCACCCCCACCTCAGATTAAAAGCTTGGAAGACTGGACCCCCAGCGGTGCAGGTAAGTATTTTTTATTTTTTTTTACTGTACAATTGGGCAATTTTTTTTTTTATTTAATGGCTGTCACTATACTATATTGTAATCACTGTGGGGAAATTTTTATGGCAAAGCAGGCCCTAGCTGGCAGGGCTTGTTGTTCTCCAAGCACCAGCATGCCCTGTCGGGCTGATATTCTTTATTTATTTATGTTGTAGCGGAGAGTGGGGGGAGGGGTTTATGTGAAATGTTTTTTTTTACTGTGTACTGTTTTTTTTTTGTTTTTTTTTAAGTAATTAATTTTTTTTTCTTTAGTTTCGGTGAGCTGCTCCTTAAGTTTACACCATCCCTGAGATGGTGTAAGCGTAAGACTGTTAAGCAGCCACTGGACAGCCCTGCATAGAGTATTTAAATGAGAAAAACGCCCCCTTTTCTCATTTAAATATTGTGGAACTCCCAGTTGATGAAAATTAGCCGGCAACAGCTACCCGCGATAGTATATTTTAGGCGTGGAGAGACCGGTGCACCAAGGTAAAGGTTCCTCCAGCAACAAAGACACACGAGAAAGCGGATCCTTACGTGTTTCGTTGCCTAGCAACTTCTTCAGAGGACGATGCGTCCCGTGCCAGTTGAGTAAATATTTAAATAGAGCCAGAACTGTTCTGATTGGTTCAAAACTCATGATGTTAAGTCTATCTTGTTATCCTCGGATAGATTTAAAGAGACACGATCTGTAAAAGATTCAAGTGAACTCAGAACATTGTACCATAGAATAAATGATCTCTCAGATGATATATCAAACTAAGTAAAGATAATGAATATACAATGTCAATGCATCAATTTTAATACAGTGATATATACAAAAACAAAATAAATATAAATATAGAACAGACTTTTTTTGAAAGGAGAAGGGGACTTTAAAGGTATATCATGTAATTATAATTATGAATTGATAATAATAAAGCCGACTGTACCGGTCTAATAACCTCAAGCCACAAATGTAGTCTGAAATTAATTAAAAATAAATTAAGAGAATTAATAAAAAAATTGTAGAGTTAAGGGATGTATATAGACAATCAAATAATTAATAAAACCACAGAAAATATACATAATCAGTATAAATTGCAAAAAAAGTAATAAATTAATTTCTTAAAAAACAGATGAAAAATGATGAGGGGATAATAATCCCAACAATTTAGAATAATAAGAATATTCAAAGTTGACACCAGAAAAAGAATCATAGATAAATATGTAGATAGCTGAATAAACCAATCCAAATAAAAAAGGTAAATAAACTAAAAAATAGAAATAGAAATAAAAATAAGCGTGGAAGTCTAGAAAATCATTTATATTAAACAATTAATATCAACTGTCTCGTTAAGCCCATTTGGTACAAGAGAATTGAACTGATGGATCCAATAGGTCTCACGGATACACCTTTTAAATCGATCCCCTCCCCTAGAAGTAGGGGGGATGTCATTGATACCGAGTACCCTAAGGCACCCCGGATCCCCATTATGTTTTAAAGCGAAATGACGTGAGACAGTGTGTTTCAAACACTGCTTCACCACATTCTTCCTGTGTTCCGTAAACCTCGATTAGAGGCTACGGATAGTACGGCCTACATAGACCAGAGGACAATCACAAGTGAGGATGTACACCAAATAGGGAGTTTTACAATTGATAAGGGCATTCATTTTCCACTCCGTCATAAGAAAGGGGTGTCCAACAGATTTCGTTTTGTCTAAAATATGACTGCAGGTGATGCAGTTGGTCGTCCCACACTTGAAACAACTTCGAATTTTTTCTAACAAAAGGCCTTGGGAGGTAATAATGATCCCACTTGGTTTTTGGGACGAATTATTCTTAAAAATATTACTAGGAGCTAAGGAATTTTTCAAACAATTATTTTTCTTATAAATGATCTTAGGGTATTCCGGTAAGATTTTTCGTAAAACAGGATCGCCCTTTAGAAGACCAAAGTTCTTCCTGACAATATTTTTGATCTCCCTTGAGGCAGAATTATATTTGGTAATAAATTATATCCCCATATTGTCAACTTCTTTTGTTCTCGATAGGGGTTTAGCTAAAGAATTTTGTTCTTTCCCTTTACAGATGCAATCTTTATTTTTATTTCTATTTTTGTTACCATTAACTTTCAAAAGATGTTCACAATCCCTTGCTTCCTCCAAAGCTTTTGTAAGAAGATGCAAGGGGTAGCCTTGGGAGACAAAACTGTCTAAAAGGACTTTGGCTTGTAATTCAAAAGAGGACAACTCTGTACAATTACGCTTGAGGCGCAAGAATTGTCCCTTTGGGATCTGGTTGATCCAAGGACAGTGGTGGGCACTAATGAAATTCAAATAATTATTTGTATCCACAGGTTTTGAGTAATTCGATGTGATAATCATTGATCCCTATCAATTGGAGTTGATCATTGTGTCACTATTATACACCTAGGTAAAATCCCTCCTTCAATGTGGATAAACTTAAATGCTCACTTTTAAATTTTTTATCTTGTTTTATATTAAATAAAATAATTCATATGATATTTCATTAAATATTGGAATTTGTGGAATATATTGTAATACTCTCAGCTAATAGTAGTATCTAGCGCTCCAGCGTTCTTGTATTTGTGGTTTTAGAATCTTTGTTTGGGGAGTGTTGACACTACTCCCTCGTTGTTTGAGCTGCTACTTACTACCTTTGGATACGTTATCAGCGCTAATCTATTGTGTTTTTTGCTCTCAATTTGAACTCTGCTCCTCAGTTCCACATTTTATTCAGTTTGTCTGTTGCTTTTATAATTGAGGTTTGATTCATTTTTATCTCCCCAATAGATTGAGGGACAATCTCATTTTTCTTACTTTTTTATATTTATATTAACACCTTCCTATGTATGCATTACTGAGTGCTTTAAAATTATAACGATTAGCATACTATTTACAGTGTCCTTTAATCAGTATTTTTACATTTTTCAATCTCTTACTTTCTGATTTTTTTTAGTTTTCAATTACACTACTCTTATCTATAATTTTGTAGGGTAAACAGAGATTTATTTTTTTCTGTTGTCTTTTATTTTGCTATTTTATTTTACCGTTTGACAATACTTTTATTACCTTACAATAAGCCCCTAATGTTGGTGGGGGTTTCTTTGCATTTCCACTACTTACTATGGACCTGATTGAGAGAATTGCATCCTTGTGAAATTCACATGGATGCAATGTGTTTTTTTAACACTACGCATGCGCTAAATGCGCAAGAAAGACGTATTGCTGGCAAATTTTATGGTATCCGCCAGCATACGATTCTGACTGCAAAAATGGGTGTGCCAGAATATTTAAATGAGAAAAGGGATGGTGGAATCGTAGGGGCAGCTCATCGAAAGTGAAATAAAAAAGTTTAAAAAAAAACAAAACACTTTTAGTTTTAAAATTAACCCTGCCCCACCACAACCTATGTTAAAAAATTTAATAAATAAAGTCCAGGCCGACAGGGCATACTGCCGCTAGTAGAATGCCATGAATGACAAGGCATGGTTGCGTTTGTAGTACTAGTATCGGCAGCATGCCCTGCCGCGAATCTCTACACAAACCCATTTATTTAAAAAAAAAAACATACAGTGCCCTCTCCCAAAAAAATATGAAAACCTCCATGTGACCCCCAAAAATCAAAAGAAATAAAATAAATCATTCCACATGTGCCCCTCAATAAATAGACAAATATGCCACAAGTGCCCCTCTATAAATTAAAAAATATGCCACAAGTGCCCCTCTATAAATAAAAAAAATATGCCACAAGTGCCCCTTTAAAAATAAAATAAATGTCACAAGTGCCCCTTTACAAAGAAAATAAAATGCCACTTTATAGCTAACTAAATAATGGCACAAGTGTCCCTCTAAAAAGTAAATCCCCAAAAAAATGCCTATAAAATGCCCAGAAAAAAATAAAATACTTACCTGGTCTGATGGGGGTCCAGTCTTGTAAGCTTTAAATCCGTGGGGCGGGGGTCTTGCAACAAAAAAAAACCCTATACAGACAACGCTATGTCCTGCAAGCAGGACATCCTGGCGCTAATGACAGTTCTACTGTCATTGGAGTATATATATACCCTCTGCCAGAGTGGGAAATACCGATTTTCATTGTGATACTTTAAAAAAATACCAAGCTACGGAGGGTATAAGTACACCCCAATGACAGTAGAACTGTACTACAAACTACAAACGCAAACATGCCTTGTCATTCATGGGCATGCTTGTGTTTGTAGTTCTACTAGCAGCAGTATGCCCCGTCAGCCTGGACTTTATTTATTAAATTTTTTAACATAGGTTGCAGTGGGGCAGGCGGGGGGAAGGGTTTTTCTTTTTACTTAGGTAAATTTAAAAAACGGCTCCAACTACTTTTTAACAAGTCTGATTTGCCTTGCACATCCGCATACTACTCTTGAGTAGCACCCTACATGCTATTCAGAGTGGGCTATAGGATGCACGGAAGAGCATCCTTGAATAGGCCGTAGTCAAATTAGCCTGTGCGATGCAGAACCGCACAGGCACAGATCTCTGAATCCGGTCCTATAAGTGCATACATATTGATCAATTTTTATTTTCAATTTGGAGATATACAAGGTGTTATACTTTCCATCCTCCCTCTGGTATATTATATTACTATATTATGTTTTTCTTATTTTGTCTCTCTTTTTTATATTGCCTAGATTAGAGGAATTTTATGTTTACATTGAGGAACCAACTCCCGCCAATCTTGATAGCAGGCGCGTCCACATGTTTCTATACTGCAGATTGGCACATTAGTCTTTTTATACTCACCACCTTCACTTTTGGACACTATCCTTGACTAAGCAAGCATCAAAATGTGCATTGTGGTCGGTAAGGGGTGAACAAAATGCACCTCGTTCTCCCATTTGGTGTGCTTCCCACTTTCCTACACTTAGAGGGTCGTAATTAATAAAAAATAAAAAAAAATTA
>WWET01002354.1:179743-189794 GCA_011038615.1 Limnodynastes dumerilii
TTGAAAAGGCAGACCTTAATCTCTGACTCCTCTCATCGACACATTTCAGCTTTTTCAAGATTCCTGCAAAGGAAGGAGCGCCGTGGGGAACCACAATATCTACATCTTTCTTGTGTGACTTTCTCATCCTAACTTTTCTCCTTTCCCTCCCCCTATCTTTCTATTCCACTTGCATCATACACGTTTCTTGCTTTACTGTAAAGTTTGCGTTTGCTACTCCACAGTGAAAGTTGATAATATAATATGTAATTTCTTTGTATAACCTCTGTGATGGTAATAATAACCCTTTTACTACCTCTACTCTAATGTGGGCAAATACTAGTGAGCCATTTAAATGCTGTCATTTCCGACGATTTTATGTTCATTCCAGTCCTTCACATACTATGTACAAGTACTGATGTTAAACAAATGTGTTTTTGCTTTTGGCAAATTAAGTATTTTTTTTGTTTTATGTTTACTTATAGGAGCTCCAAATACTGCAGAACTGAAGATTTGCAGAGTTAATAAGAATTCTGGCAGTTGCTTAGGAGGGGATGAAATCTTTTTACTATGTGATAAAGTTCAGAAAGGTATGAAGCGTGGGTTACAACCATCAGCATAGTAGATCTTCTGTGCTAATATAAGACTGTANTATATATATATACACACACAGTTTTAATTTGCTACATTTATACATTTTTAGCATTACTTTGCAGCAACCAACACCTGGCTATTTCTCTCAAAATGTGTCTCATTAAGGATTTTCCTTCATAATATGATCAAATTTTTGGACAATAGATTATTTCCTGTCAATTTTAATCTGGCTACATACTACGTGATAATTAGGAAAGCCAGTCTATTATCATGCAGGTTAAAGCAAGGGCTGATTTTTTGGGAATACAGATAAAATGGTCTGATTTTGTAAAATCCTGAGATCAATGTATCTTTGCATTGATTATGAGTTTGTGGTTTTTTTTATTTTATTATTAAAGCATATAAACGTTCCAAATATACATGTATTCTTATGTAGTGTGTGTCGCCTGACCTCCTCTGAGGCTGCTTGACTTATATGTGAGACAAGGGGTTAATCAAAAACACCACCAACTGGTTTGTTCTACAATGTATAATACCCCTTGTTTACCTCAAATATGACTTATTACTGATAAACTGCCACCATCAAGACATGCTGGACTGTATGCTACTGTCCCTGGAGGTCTTTGGTTCTCCTTTAAACAACTCTAACACCATAAACTTTATCAAAATTATCAATCTCAAAATTATCTCTTCTGTTACCTCTAAGTACTCTCAAGCTGCTCTGTCACGTGAATTCTTAAGAACACAGAGAAAAGAACTTATTAACTAATATTTAATATGAAAAGTAATTACAATGCTTTTATACAAAAATGATACTAAAATAACATAAAAAATCCAAACCGTTTCTTATAAAATAAAAGGATGAAAATGCAGAAAGCAGACTAACGCAATGATAACCTTCTGGGCTGGGGACAAGCCAGAGTCTAGAACATTTACATTTAGCTAAAAAGGTTCCATGAAATGAACAAAATTATATTTTAAGATCACACATTTAAAGCCAATAGCCTGCTCCTTACAAGCCCCTCCCCATCTCTAAAAGGTCTTTCAGAGTTGAGTATTCAGGACAAAGCTTATCATCCTCTGGAATTGAGGACCAGACATTCTCCCATAAATCCTTAATTGACAGGTTAGTGATGCACACATAAACATTTCTTCTAGCTACAAGTAAACATGTTCTGCAAAAATAAGTCCAGGCCAGGGCCATAAAAAAAGCAGATCTCAGTCTAATAAAAGGTCCACTTTATATACAAGATATTACATCCTATCATGACTGCATGCTTTTCAGACTACTTCTGTCAGATGTTGCCTGATAATATTTAAAGGAAATATGTTAATAAATAGCATATTAGTTAAGATGGCAGACTTGGATTTCATTTTTTTTTTTTTGTCAGAGATATTTAAATTCTGTGGTCAAACTGCTCTGGGTGTAAAAATCCTCCAACTAAACCCTATACAAAAGAAGAGTTTAAGAGTTTCTTTAAAGACGTTAAATGCAGATAATAGGGTAATTTACGGCATGGCAAATGAGGCTAATTTGTCGAACACAGAGTGGCAGGAGGGTTAAGAAAAAACAAAAAAGTTTGCTTTATGATGTTTTTTGAGTAGTCTCATATGACATGTCCCTTATTTTGAGCCACTTATTCATCTGTTTGTTTCATTAGTTGTATTTGTGCATGTGTATAAGCATGTAGCTTTGCAGTAAACATTCCTGGATTTAATTTCTAAAATAATTGATGCTACATGGCAATTTGCTCTTTTAGTGAAGCAGTTTGTCAAATATGTTTAACTTTTGACTTTTTGTTCATTTTGCTTTGAATCCTCTTTATCACTTTGCCAGGCCCTTTTTCCCATTACACATTGGTCTTTAAATTGTCTAATAAATAATCTTAATTAGCTTAATTTAATTTTCTGTGTATTCAGAGTTATTTCTTTTCTATATGTTTATCATTTATAGATTACTTTTACTAGGTTGTTATTAATTATTATTATTAATTATTATTAACGTTTATTTATAAGGCGCCACACAGTATCCACAGCGCCGTACAGAGGCAATAGCAAAGACAATAGTTGCATATACAATACAATAATTAACAGAGGGTAAACATATGAAGGAATACAATACATATATAGAGCAAGAATTAAATACAATACAAAAATATCAAAATAATATGTGAGGAAAATAAAGATGATGGGTAAGTGTGTAGGAGCAGATGAATAAGGAGAGAGATACAGTAGAGAGAAAAAGGTGGGAAGAGATGATGACAGGGTAGAGGAATGATAATAGGAGAAAGGAGGACCCTGCTCATAAAAGCTAACATGCTAAGTGAGAAAGGGTGAACAAACAGGAAACACAGTGGTGAAGATGGGGAGGACAAGTAAGCTTAGGTAAGCGACGGGTAGGCTAGCCTGAAGAAGTGGGTTTTAAGGGAGCGTTTGAAGGATTGGAGTGTGCTGGATTGCCTGATAGGATGTGGAAGGTTATTCCAATGGAAAGGGGCGTCCCGGTAGAAGTCTTGGATGCAGGAGTGAGAAGTAGCTATCAGGTTCGAGTTGAAGTGGTGGTCACCAGCGGAGTGGATGTAAGGGGGCGTGGATGGAGATAAGGGAGGAGAGGTAGGGAGCGGTGGAGGAGGAGAGAGACTTGTAAGTTGTGGTAAGGAGCTTAAAGAGAAATCTGAAAGGGACAGGAAGCCAGTGTAGAGATTGACAGAGAGGGGAGGTGGAGGCAGTGCGTTGGGAGAGGAAGATGAGTCTGGCTGCAGCATTTAGTATAGATTGTAGGGGTGTGAGACGGACCAGAGGGAAGCCAGAGAGGAGAATGTTGCAGTATTCCAGATGGGAGATAACAAGAGAGTGAATGAGCATTTTAGTGGCGTCAGTTGTCAAGAAGGGTCTGATGCGAGCAATGTTGCAGAGATGAAAGCGGCAGGACAGTGAGAGTGCTCGGATGTTGAAAGTGAAGCAGAGAGAGGAGTCCGTGATGATGCCCAGGCAGCGGGCTTGGGTGGAGGAGGAGATGGTGGAGTCACAAATCGTAATAGAGATAGTAGGGGTAGAGGGTATACGTGCAGAAGGGAAGATTATGATTTCCGTTTTGTCCATGTTAAGCTTAAGAAAACGCTCGGACATCCATGAGGAGATGTCTGAAAGGCAATCTGACATTTTCGACAGAAGTTCAGGGGAGGAGAGATAGATTTGAGTGTCGTCGACATAGGGGTGGTAGTGAAAGCCAAAGGAGCTGATGAGGTCAACCAGGAGGAGGTGTAGTGTGAGAACAGAAGGGGACCAAGGACTGAGCCCTGGGGCACGCCAACGGGAAGAGGAGCTAGGGGTTGCTACAGAGATGGAGCCGTCCGAGAGATAGGAGGAGAACCAGGAGTGGACAGTGCCAGAGAGGCCAAGGGTGCGAAGGGTGTTTAGTAGGAGAGGGTGATCAACGGTATGAAAGGCTGGCAATAGATCCAGGAGGATGAGCAGGGAGAAGTGGCCCTTTGATTTGGCATAAAGGAGATCATTTGTGACCTTAGTCAGGGCAGTTTCAGTGGAGTGCAGGGGGCGGAACCCAGATTGGAGAGGGTCCAGGATGGAGTGATCAGCAAGGTAGACGATTAGATGCTTGTAAACAAGCCGTTCAAGCAGCTTGGAGGCGAAGGGCAGAAGGGAGATAGGTCGGTAGTTGGAGGGTGAAGTGGGGTCAAGGTTAGCTTTTTAAGGATGGGGGAGATAAGAGCGTGTTTAAAGGGGGGAGGGGAAGAAGCGAGAGGAGAGGGATAAGTTGAAGAGGTGGGCAAGGTGAGAGCAGGTGGAGAGAGAGAGAGACCGGAGAAAATTAGAGGGGATGGGATCGAGTAGGCACGTTGACAGAGGGGATGACAAAAGTAGTGAGTGGATTTCTTCAGCTGAGGTGGGGATGAAGGTAGACATTAGTGGGTGACTAGGGAAGGGAAGAGAGGGTGGAGATTGAGATGCAGTAGAGGAGATGGAACCCCTGATGGAGTCAATCTTGGAAGTTAAGAAGGCGGCAAAGTCAGTGGCAGAAATGGAGACGGGGAGAGAAGAGAGTTGAAGGTGGCAAAGAGTCGGCGGGGGTTAGATGATTGGGAGAGGATGAGGGACTTGAACAAGGATTGCTTGGAGAGTGCGAAGGCAGAGCTAAAAGAGGAGAGTATGAACTTGAAGTGGAGAAAGTCTGCAACGGAACGGGACTTCCTCCAGAGGCACTCTGCAGCACGGGAGCATTTCTTTAGGAACCGAGTGAGAGGGGAGTGCCAGAGTTGTGGATTGTTGCGGCGAAGGGAGACAGAGGAGGGAGGGCAGGTAGCATCAAAGGCAGAGGAGAGGGCATTATTGTAGAGTGAGGTGGCTAGATTGGGGCAGGACATGGTTGAAATGGGTGCAAGGAGGGGATCAAGGGATGAGGTGAAAGCCGCAACATCAAGGGAATGGAGGTTCTTTCAGGTGAGAATACGTTTGGGTGATGGGGAAGGAGAGGGGGAGAAAGAGAGGGAGAAGGAGATAAGATGATGGTCAGAAAGGGGGAAGGGAGAGATGGAGAAGTCAGAAAGGGAGCATGAGAATACGAGATCAAGGGAGTGGCCCAGGTTGTGGGTGGGTGCAGAGGTCCACTGTGATAGGCCAAGGGAGGAGGAGAGGGAAAGAAGTTTTGTGGTGCTGGGGTCTGCGGGGTTGTCAACAGGGTTGCACATGGTATCTTGTTTATATAGTAAAAGAATATAAGAATTATTATTATTATTTTTTTTTTTTAAATGTTACTGTAGTTTTATAGATACACAACTTTTTCCTTCCCCTCACAAATATATTTACAATTGTCTGAATTTCCTATGGGCCTGATATTGCAAAATTGCCCAACATTCTTATAGTTTTCTTGGCTTCGTAGTTTTTACTTGTTTACTTTCTTCATTATACTCTTCATTCTAAACAGTTTAAAATTAATGTTTAGTCACTATTCCAGTTCAATAATAGGGATTGAAAAAGAGCACACAGCCAAGCTTAGCACTGAACGGAACACTTTTTTTTAATGAAAATTTTTTATTAGAACACAGTATTACAACGTATTCTGATACAATTTGCGATAAATGGACCGTAAACATACATTGTAACAAACAATGAATTCCAATAAAATTTAGAAACATTTGTGTTTTCTTCTATTTTTAGTTTTGTTTGAAAGGAAAATTAACGTTGGAAGAAAGGAGATGGTTGATAGTGCACCGTCTAGAGAAAGTGAGGCTAGAAGAAAATTAAGAAAAGATATTTGGGTAAAGAAAAGGGTAGTGTGAGAATAGAAAGAGTAGGAGAGAAAAAGGGGAGAAGAGATGGAACATCCTAGTAAAAAATGGGGAGGGAGGCTCCGAAATGAGAAGCCCATGGCTCCCACACCTTATTAAATGATTTAGCTGTGTCACATAGGACACATGTCATGAATTCCATTTTGTACACATCCAATACCTCTTGTAAAGTTGGTACATGGTGTGGACGCCAGTGTGATGCGATCAGACAAGTAGCGGCAGAGGTCACATGGAGTATTAGCTTATTTTGATTCCTGGTCGCTCCAGGAGCCCCCAGTGGAGAAAATATTGGGGAGCGAAGGGGATGTGCAACTGTAATATGAAGTTTAAAAATGTGTGTACCTCCAACCACATTACTCTGATCCTGGGGCAATCCCACCATGTGTGTATATACGATCCTCTGCCGTAGCTTCCTCTCCAGCAACCATCGTCCGCCGTGCTAGAAAATTTTGATAGCCTAGCTGGTACTAAGTGCCATCTGTATAGCAGTTTATACCTATTTTGCTTAATGCGGACACAAAGAGGTTGAAGCCATGGATTCCCTTATTTCTTCCCAGTCCCCTGAATCTAAGGATTCCCCAAAATCTCTGTTCCAAGCCGTTTCATAGGATTCCAGAGTGCCTGCAGTTGTTGGGGCTAAGATACTATAGATATACGATATTAGGCCTTTGAGAGAGGTGCATTTCCTGCATAGTTCTTCAAAGTTAGAGGGTTTTATTTTGCTCATAACAGCTTTTACTGTAAAGTAAAAGTGCCTTATTTGTAGGTATTGATAAAAAAAAAATTGTTTGGGATGAGTAGGGTCTCTCGAAGGTCTGAGAACGGTGGGAACTCGGAACCAGAAATGATGTCATTAACATAAATTCCTCGATGTCCAAGCAGAGAACGTGTTAGGGCTGCATCCTGGGGGAAAGTTGGGATTATTGTATAGCGGGATTATTGGGCTGGGGGGCTCAGATAGCTGATATCTGCGCTTAACCCCATCCCATAGAGTAAAAAAATGGTTAATTACAGGGTGGCATGTCGCTGCTAAGGATCGTGCTGATCTGGGCTGCCACATCAGCATGGCTATGGAAGCCACACTGGCATACTGTGCTTCAGCTTTAGACCAGATGCAAGGATTTGTTTTAGAGCACCATATTACACATTGTGCCAGATGGGCTGATAAATAATATCGGCGAATCCCAGACCACCCTCCCTTGTCGATCTGCACATAATTTTGAGGCATACCCTTGGACGTTTGCCTTTCCAGATAAATCTATTGATGTGAAATTGCAGATTGCGGATTGTAAGGGCTTGGAAAAGATATAAAATTCTGGGTAGTATATTAATTTTTATGGATGTGATGCGTCCCACCCAAGATATGAGCATATGGTTACATTGGTCTAAGTCACTTAATTTGAGACAGGAGCGGGGGGGAATTGGATTGATAAAGTTGTCGGTATGACTTTGATAAGTGAATTCCTAGATATTTTATTTGTTTTTGGTTCCATTTAAAAGGGAAAAATTGTCCGAGGTGGTTACGTAGAGTGTCAGATAAATAAAAATCCAGGACTTCAGTCTTTTGGGAATTGATCTTATGCCCCGAGTGTCGTCCATATTCTTGTATTTCTAGTAATACCGCCGGGAGGGAGGATGCAGGATTAGTTAGTGATAAAAGTACGTCGTCGGCATAAAGGGCTATTTTATGGGATTCTTTTCCTATGGGCACTCCGTAGATAGTGGGATGTGACCGAATTTGAATTGCTAGGGGTTCTATAATTAGTGCAAATAAGAGAGGAGACAGGGGGCAACCCTGCCTCGTCCCATTGGAGATAACAAATGGGGTGGATGAAATATCATTTACCGTTACTGATGCTGTTGGAGATTTATATAATGCTTGCACACCTTGCAAAAATGGCCCGAGAAGCTCATCGTATCCAGGATCCCCCGTAAAAAAGTCCAGGAGACCCGGTCGAAGGCCTTCTCGGCGTCCAGCGTCATAACTAGGGCTGGGGTTTGCTGGTCGTGTATGGAATAAATTAAGTCTACTGCCCGTCTCATATTATCAAGTGCTTGTCTGCCTAACATGAAAACCTGTTTGATCTGGATGAATGAGGTGTGGCAGGATAGGGTTTAGTCGTAAGGCCAAAATCTTTGCGAAAATTCGCAAATCCACATTTAACAGCGATATGGGCCTGTAGTTGCTAGAGATAGTCGGGTCTTTTCCGGGCTTCGGTAGGACGATTATATTTGCAAGGGTAGACTCTGGGGCAAAGGACGCGCCATTTAGGATGGAGTTAAAATATATGGTTAAATATGGGGCTAAAATGTGTGCATATTTCTTATGGTACTGTGTAGTAAGACCATCCGGGCCAGGTGCCGAAGAGGCTCTTAGGGTCTTTATGGCCGTCAATACTACTTCTATTGTTATCTCTCTGTTTAGGTTTGTTGGGTGGTGGAAAGAGATGGGAGGTGCAGAGAATTTAGGTAAATATTTAATTCATTAGTATAAGAAACATCACTAGAGTGGGAATCTTGTAAGTTCTATAACTCATAATAGAAGTCTCGAAAGACTTGAGTCATTTTGGAAGGGTCATATGTGGAGGTGGAGTCCAGGGATATTTTTAGTTTAGGGCCTGTTTAGTACGAAGTTTATTAGCTAAAATGGAGTCTGCTTTGTCTGACTTGTCGTAAAAGATTTGACGGAGTTTCTTTAAAGTGCAAGCTGCTTTGCGAGACAATATTGCGTTTATTTGGCCTTTAAGAAATGTAATTTGGTCTAGTAAAGGAGCTGTAGGAGAAATTTGGCACTGAGTTGTTAAGGATGTTAATTGGGTTTCTAATGAAGAGAGGGCACTTGGTGATTGGTTTCGTAGGGCTGCCGATATGCTAATAATGTGCTCTCTGATTGTAGCCTTATGGGCCTCCCATAGGATGTTTGGTGAGATATCATCTGTGTGGTTAATTTCAAAATAATTTTGAATGGCGTCTAGTAACTATCTGGGATTCCGGATTTAACAATATGGAATCGTCCATGCGCCATCTACGCATTCTACTGTGATGTTGTAAAAGAGTACAGGTGAATGATACTGCTGCATGGTCTGTCCGAGTTAGAGGGGTAATGTCTGCTGAATCTATCATATGGGCGAGTGATTGTGACACATAAATCATGTCGATGCGGGAGTAACATTTGTGTGGGGCGGAAAAACGTGTATATTGTCTGGCGTCTTGGTTTTTGAGTCGCCATGTGTCAAATAGAAGTCCCCATATATGTCCCCTGGTTATAATGTGTTTTATCTAAGGCCTGATTGATGACCATATTAAAATCCCCACCCATAATAACATGTTCTCGGGCTCGTTTTTTGGATGTGCAGAAAAACTTGTTAAAGAAGGCGATCTGGGACTGATTAGGAGCATATAGGGATATTATTGTGATAGTTTCCGCACAGATGGTCCCTGTTAGAATCAAAAAGGCTTCTGGGTCAGCATAAGAGGATATCAAGGTGAAGGGGACTAAGCGGCCTATCAGGATGGCGACGCCTCGTTTACAATATCCTGTTTTTTTTTACAAATTAATATTTTGCTGAGTATAATGGTTTAAAAGGATTTAGGGTGGATTTGAACAGAAATATGCCAGTAACTATATTTTATGATTTTGTCCCCAGAAGATATTGAGGTTCTGTTTGTGCATGAAACTTGGGAGGCACGGGGTTCTTTTTCCCAAGCCGATGTTCATAGACAAGTGGCTATAGTCTTCAGGACGCCTGCATACCAAGATACAGAAATCCGCCAGCCTGTGAAAGTCCAGATGCAGTTGCGAAGGCCATCTGACAAGGAAGTCAGTGAACCTATGGAGTTCCAGTACCTACCAGATGAAGGTTTGTTACGCTAGATACATTTAGTTAGGGTGTCATTATTTTAGGGCAGTGGTTTTTTTTTTACATTTATTTTGTTTCTATAGGTGATCATCATCGTATTGAGGAAAAGCGGAAAAGGACATTGGAAAGCTTTAAACATATTGTGAAAAAGAATCCATTTGCAGGTTGGCATGTTATTTAATCTGCTTTTATTAACTTCTTTTTTTTTCCCCCCAATTAAACAACCATCCTAGATACTAGTTTTCAGCTTTTTCAATAAGTTTAATGAAAGCTTTGTTACTTTTTTTTTTTTTTTTTTTTTTTTTTTTTTAT
>WWET01002354.1:196481-211489 GCA_011038615.1 Limnodynastes dumerilii
CACGTGCTGCGCCGGTCTTGCGGAGCGGTGATCGCCGCCGCCGTCTGGAGCCGCAGCTTCATTAAAAAGCAGGCAGGAGCTGGGCAAATAAGTGCCCTGGGGCTGGGAGAGAGGGTACTGGGGAGAACACCCATGCCGGCCCTGATTATTCCACCGGAGGAGCAGTGGCGCGAAAAAATCCCTGCAGTGTAGCGGAGGGGCGCCATTTTGGAATCACAGTGTCCCAGGTCAGCGGTAACGCTGCTACATAGGCAACTTCATCCTGCCTGCATACTGGGGAGAATTGCATTGCTAACCACAGTGGCCACAGTTCTTACTCCTATTATCAGACAGCTCTGAATCTGGCACATATGGACCAACTGCTGTTGAAATATTTCCTGACTTCCAGTGGAATGCTACAATCTGTTTCCTAACAGCTGTGCTTCTGGATTTTTATTACAATACACTTGGTGGCCCTGTTTGAGGTACTTTTTCCTTTGTGTTTATGTATATCTCATCCAGTGCAGCTACTCAGGGAGACTTCCTTGCTGAATATTTTGCCCAAAGTCATTAACAGCTCACTGTTGGATTGCTTGTTTTTTCCTATCATAATATCTTGCTTTGGCTTGGACTTCATAACATTCTGTTTTGGCTTGGACTACTGAACCTTTCTACTGCCTGAGCCAGATCAGTCCTGACTGGGGTGGTTGCTGCTGTTGTGGACCCCCTCCCTGGCTCCTTTGTGGAACTTTACAGTTTGCTCCTGTTATCCGTATCCGTATCATAGCCGGGGTTCTGCTAACTGAACAGCTTTGCTATCACCAAGGTGTACATGCTAAACGCTGCTCTTCCTGTCGTGGACTGTCCTGTGGCACCTTAACACGTGTTCGGCATTGATGCACCAATTGTCTCACCTCCTAGTGCCCTTCTAAGCTTCTGCTCTATACTCATCTCTACAGTTTGCATTGAACCCCTTATAACTATAGTGGTGGCTGACTGTGTCTCTACCTACTCGGTTGAATTACTGCCTGCTATACGTTGTACTAGGACTGTACTGTATACCCTGACAATGGGGAAGTCTAATCAATCAGCGGCGGCGGCCAAGTTGGAAAAGTATGCCCGTAGTTCTACCACCACTGGACCGCCGCAAAGCTCAGCTACTTCATCACGTGCAGCCCCGCCGGAGCAGGACCCGGAGGGGGTGGCGGACTTGGCTTCTTCTTCTGCTATGCTTTCACAGTTACTTCAGGCCATTTCGGACTCAAAATTGCGAGTCACAGGTAAAATTGGCGAAGTCCAAGTTGAAATGTCATCTTCAGACAAGAGTTACAGCAGGTGTGTGAGAGAGTTGGAGAGGCGGAGAACCGCATATCGGTGCTTGAGGACCTGACTGCCCCCATGCATGAGCGGATTGACACTCTTTGCACACAAATGACACTTGCAAAACAAAAATCTCAGATCTAGAGGGCCGTCTCCGCCGCAATAATGTCCGGTTCATGGGTGTTCCAGAGAGGGCGGAGAGCGCGGATGCGGTGAAATTCCTGGAGGAACTGCTGCATAAGGAATACGGTAGAGAGGAGTTTTCGACACAGTTTGCCATTGAGAGAGCGCACCGTGTGCCTCCCCAGGCGCCTCCGCCGGGGGCTCCACTGCGCACACTAATTGCTCGCATTCTTCATTTCAAGGACAGAGATGCTGTCTTACGGTTGTCCAGGCAAAGGGGTCCTATGAAGTTGGATAATGCATCCATTTCTGTGTATCCGGATTTCGCTGTAGATGTGCAGAAGTCCAGAGCGCAGTTTATTCCAGTTAAAAGAAAACTCCGGGATCTACAGCTGCCCTATTCTATGATCTTTCCTGCGAGACTGCGGGTGGTGGCAGATGGAGGCTCCCACTTCTTCAATTCTCCCAAAGACGCCATGGACTGGATAGTGTCGCGGTAGGCAGAGATGTCGCCAAGTACCCTAACAGCTTCTATGGACTTTACAAAGACTGTATTCCATTTTGTGTGGGGAAGATAAGTATTTGTTTCTGCCTAGTTAAGAGGTAGCGCTTCTTAGTATCTGCTATTCCTATATACCTGGCAGCTCTACACTGTTTGGTGTTGGTTGGGTTAACTGTTTGAATGAAGCTACCGCTTAGGTAAGGTTTTCTCTTAAAGTTAGCTCCTTATAGTTTAAACTTAGTTTACGGAGGGTAAATGGTTGGGATTAGGTATTGCTCAGGTTGGGCGGGTAATACAGGATTAAGGGGGATAGGGTTGGGGGAAGGTTGCGAGCTATTGTTATGGGTAGTTTCTCAAGGTTCATTATATACGTGTTTTTATAGCATATCGTTACTTGGAGGTAACTTGCTGGGTGCACGGGATGGGGGGGGGGCTGCAGGTTTGGGGCTTGGTCTGTGTTTGTTTGGATTCCTGACAATGGTCACAATGCAGAAATATTTTTTATATGTTTTCTATAGATCTTGTCTGCTCAGCGCTCTTATTCGGTCATGTCTGGAGCAATGAGGGTCCTTTCATGGAACGTTAGGGGGCTAAATGATAAAATTAAGAGGTCCCTGGTTTTAAATTATATAAAAAAGCACAATGTTGATATAGCGTGTACCACTCTACCTGTACCTCATATTCTCGGGGGGTTTCCCTACTTATCCATAAGCGAGTAAAATTTACACCTGAAATTGTCCAGACAGATCCGTATGGGAGGTACGTGTTGTTGGGTGTGTATGTCCCTCATCCATTTTCCCATGAGGTGCTTAAGAAGGTAGCATCTTTTATGGCCGGGTTCCCGGGCATTCCAGCTATCTGCCTCGGGGACTTTAATAATGTCTTAGATGCTGGAATTGACAGATGGAAGCAGTCTCCGATGGCTGCCGTCTCCTCCCCCACTTTTTCCTGGCTGGTTGACACGTTGGGACTTGTTGATGTCTGGAGAAGCGTAATGCGGATGCTAGGCAGTATTTCTGTCACTCCACCACACATAATTCCCTCTCCCGTATTGACTTGGTTCTGGTTTCTGACCTCCTGGTTTCGCGGGTGGTGTCTATACAGTATCTTTCCAGGGGTATCTCTGACCATTCTCCAGTGGAGATGGACATTGCTGTCGCTGCGGAGGTTGGTCCGAGGTTCTGGAAATTAAACTCATTTTGGCTGCAGCTGATGGGATCGGGGTCAGACTTACAAGTTGAATGGGAGAATTTTTTTTAAGGATAATCAGGAGACGCTGGATCCGGCAGTTTTATGGGATGCTTTTAAGGCAGTGGTTACGGGCACCTTGATCAGACGCATTGCATACATAAAGAAATTCCACAGACAGGATGAGGAAAGATTGGAAGGGGGAGTGTAGGGTGAGAGGCAGAATATATACGCACACGCTCGGTTGAGGATAGACAGGCCTGGTTGACTGTGCAGAGGGACTGGGCTGAGCATCTGTTTTCTAAGACCCGCCGCAGGCTGCTTTTGTCCGGGCATTTGCATTATGAACAGGCGGATGTGGGAGGGGCGACTATGGCATTTTTGGCGAGGGAAGAGCAGTCCCGTAACTACATCCTTCATATTAAGAATAATCAAGGGGAGGTTAAGTATGGGGCATCAGAAATAGCTCAGGTGTTTTACCAATACTATAGGTCAGTGTACACTTCTTGGGCTGAGTACTAGTTGGATGATCTCAGAGCTTATCTCAACTTGCCGAAGCTGTCTGCTGAGGCAGTGGCTAGCCTGGAGGCCCCGTTCACGGAGAAGGAGCTGGAGGAGGCTTTGAAGTCATTTCCTAACTGTAAAGCCCCTGGGGTTGATGGGTTGCCCATAGAGCTATTTAAGCAGTTTGGGTCTTTTTTTAGCTCCCAGTTGTTAACCACATTCAATAAGTTGTTTGAGTGTGGATCCCTTCCCCCTTCCATGTCCGAGGCTTTAATTGTTGTAATTCCCAAACCGGGTAAGGATCCTGCTCTTCCGGAGTCGTACAGACCTATCTCCCTATTCACGTCAGACATTAAAATCTTAGCAAAAATATTAGCTATAAGACTTAATAGGGTTATCCTACAGATAGTCCATTCAGACCAGATGGGCTTTATGCCTGGTAAATCAACGTCTATCAACTTGCGTAGGTTGTTTACTCAGTTGCAAATTGAGCATGATGCAGTTGAAGGGGCTGCGGTGGTATCTTTGGATGCCGCCAAGGCCTTTGACTTTGTTGAGTGGGGATATTTGTGGGAGGTGATGGATTGCTTTGGGTTTGGCCTGCGGTTTGTTAGGTGGTTGCAGCTTCTTTACTCGGCGCTGGCGGCACAAGTATGTGTGAACGGGTACACCTCTGGAGCCTTTCGGTTGGGGCGTGGTACGAGGCAGGGGTGCCCCTGGTCTCTGGCCCTCTTCGCTCTCGCCATTGAACCTTTAGCATGTATCGTTAGATCAAGTAAAGATATCGTCGGTCTCCCGGCTGGGTCAGGAGTTGATAAAATTGCGCTATACGCCGATGATATGCTGCTGTTCTTGGCGGGAGTGGAGAGGTCCTTGCCTACTCTTCTGATGCTTGTTGAATCGTTCGGTGACTTTTCGGGATTGCGGGTGAACTGGGATAAGTCCAGTATTTGCCCGATTGCTAGTGAGCCCTTGTTCTCCCTCCCGTCTGATTGCCCTCTCCTTATGACAAGGGAATTTAAATATCTGGGGGAGAAAGTGACACCGGTCCTGACGGATTATTTAGATAAGAACCTCCACCCAATTACTAGAATATGGTTTTGGGAAACCCTATATCCCCTCTACACTATTT
Source organism: Limnodynastes dumerilii (assembly GCA_011038615.1). NCBI lineage: Eukaryota > Metazoa > Chordata > Amphibia > Anura > Limnodynastidae > Limnodynastes > Limnodynastes dumerilii. The sequence goes on from WWET01002354.1 coordinate 201,230, forward strand.
GCTCTCCTTAAAGAAACATATCGGTTTACCCCCACTAGTTAACCAGGCGCTGTTAATCTGGGAACTGACAAAGAAAATGCTTGATGATAGTGGAATTGATCCAGTTACCCCTCTATGGCGTAGTGGTGCCTTCCCTGAACTAAGGGCTCTCCCAGGGAGATCGCTGTGGAGGGAGGCGGGAATCCTGACAGTGGGTCAGCTATATGCAGATGGATCTATGCACAGTTTTGCCCACCTCAGAGAGGAGTATGTATTACCAGTTTCTTTTACAGGTATTTACAGCTTAGACATGCGTTGGCGGCTCGGTTGGGCGGAGGTCGGGTTGAGTTGAAATCATCAGCTACAGTGAGGCTTATTTCATCGGCTGCAGACAAACGTTCGATATCCTTTCTTTACTCTTCTTTGGGGGATGTTGCCTGGTCGCAAGACGTTTCGCGTCTCAGGGAGAAATGGGAGGGTGACATTGGTCCTCTTTCGGGGATGAGTGGTCCCAGGTTCTTCAAAGCCCTAAATATGCCACTTCCTGCATGCGATTTAGACAGGTACACTTCTTTGTTTTACATAGAGCATATTTGTCACCTCAGAGATTATTCCATATGGGCTCGAGAGAAAATACCAGATGCGTTCGATGTGGTACTGTGGACGCTAATTTTTGGCATATGATTTGGGAGCGTCCGGTGACGCAAACATTCTTTGTACAGATCTGAGTGTGTGTACTGGGGACGACTTCAGGCTTATCGCCTCTAAATCCAAGAACATTTTTATTTGGTTTGAATGTGGAGGAGGAGCACTCAAAAGCTATATACAGATATGTGTTGATTCTCACATTTCTAGCGTTTGTTGCGTTGGCTAGGATGTGGATTGCCAGGGAGTCTCCTTCTTTCCATAGTTGGGTGGGTCTGGTGAATAACACTATGCTGCATGAGAGGTTTCTGTATACTAAAAGGAAGGCGCTACACACTGCTGTGTGCATGTCAGTTGATAGCATTCAGGTGTTTGGTGACCGATATTGTCAATAGGGCTCAATGACCTTACGGGGCCCTGGTGCTGCTCCTTTTCTATCTGTTTGTGCACTTTTGCAACTTGCATATTTCAGTGTATTACCCATGTATAGTATTTTTACAGCTGTAATTTGTTAGTATACCTTGAACCTGTTTTTGTAAGGTGGGTGGGTATGGGAAGGGGTCTATTGTATTGTTGTTTTGTATTTATGTGTAATGTGTTTGAAAATAATAAATAAACTCAATTTAAAAAAAAAAGTTTGGGCTCCTCATAAAGTATGTAAGCGGTGCGTCGAAGAAACCTCATAATTGGTCAAAAGGCAAGATAAAAGCTTTTCGAATTGCTATGATGTGGCGCGAGCAAAAGAATCATAGTGATGATTGTTATTTCTGTTCCTGTGATGTGAAGGGGTACAATTTGAAATGGAAGTGCACCATCACGTATCCCAATCTTCCTTCTGCTATTTGTCCTATTCCCCATGGTCCAGACGTCCCTGTGCCCGAACCTCTTACAAACCTGGATGAAGTCAATTGGCCTGACGAGAATGGAACTGTACCTCAACCTGAAGATGGATCAAGTTCTTCAGATGTTGAAGTTGACGAACCAAAACTTTTCTCGCAAGAGGAACTCAATGATTTGGTGAGAGACCTAGATTTACCTAAGCAATCTGCTGAATTACTTGGTTCTAGACTTAAAGCAAAAATTTGTTGATGGAAGATACATCTTTTGCATGGTACAGACATCGGGAAAAAGACTTTCTGTCTTACTTTTTTCATGAGGGCAATTTGGTGTTTTGCTCTGATTTAGAGGGGTTGATGGCTCAGTTCCACATTCAGTATGATTCTTCTGAATGGAGGCTTTTCATTGACTCTTCCAAAACAAGCTTAAAAGCAGTTTTACTTCACAATGGTGGCTGTTGTGTCCATTCCTGTTGCTCATTGTACTTGAAGGAGACTTATGAGAACTTGGAGTTGGTACTCAAGAAAGTGGGTTATCAAAACCAAAACTGGTTGGTATGTGGGGATTTTAAAGTATTGTGTATGCTGCTAGGACAGTAGGCTGGGTACACCAAATACCCTTGTTTTCTATGTTTATGGGACAGTAGAGACCGACAAAATCACTGTAGGTAAAAACATTGGCCACCAAGAAGTCTAGTTGGTGAAAAGAATGTTCTCAGACATACAATGGTACCCCCTGAGAAGGTTTCATTACCACCACTCCATATAAAATTATGATTAATGAAGCAATTTGTTAAGGCACTTCCCAAAGATAGCGAATGCATCAAGTGCTTGGGATCCAAGTTTCCAGGTTTAACAGAGGCAAAACTGTAAGGGGGTTTTTGTTGGCCCGGATATTAGAAAACTCATATCTGACAAAGACTTCATTAGTTCAATGACTCCAACTCAAAAAGAAGCGTGGGTTGCCTTTACTGTGGTGATAAAAAACTTTTTGGGAAACCAAAAGGACCCAAATTACAAGGAACTGGTGGAAACAATGTTGAAAGCGTTCCACAAGCTTGGTTGCTCCATGAGCTTAAAAGTCCATTTTCTCAACTCACACCTTGACTAATTTCCTGAAAATTTGGGAGCAGTGAGTGAAGAGCATGGAGAACGTTACCATCAAGATATAAAAGAAATGGAAAGAAGGTATCAAGGGAAACTGAGTGTTATGATGATGGACTACTGCTGGATGTTGTACAGGGATCTTCCGGAAGCCACCTACAACAGGAAAAGCTCAAAAAGAAGTTTAGAGTTTAAAACAAGATGATTTCACTAGCAATCTACTTGAGTGGGGTGTTAATTTTGTCGTCACCTGTGCAAATTAGTTAATATTTTTCATGTAAATAACATATTTGCATTAAGAGATTTTCCTCATCCTCCCCATGTCAACCGTAACACCTGGGTTATATCCACCTCCTTAGAGCCAGACAGGCAGGAAGAAGACCCTGCAGTATATAAGACCATGCCTCCCTGCAGTCCTTGTCTTCCTTTGCCAGAGAGGTGTTAGCCAGGGAGATACTTACATTTTATTTGCAGGCAGGAACGCTTCTCCCAGCTCAGCAGCAGCAAAAGACCTGGCAAACGTAGTTATGCCGGTCTTTAGACACGTGCAGCAGCATGCTTCCATATGTCCGCCCCTACTGCTAGTCGAGGGCGGGCAGGAACTGACGTTTTGCGGCACTGGGGGACAGAGGGGCCACTAGATGTCTCTCTCTGAGTGTCGGCAACCCGGGTGCATCAGCTGGAACGTGCGGAGTGAAGTCACAGCCGGGCGCCAGCACATAAGCACGTGTATTCCCCATAACAAATGCTGGAGTGCAGGATAAGCAGTGAACTTTTCCTCAGCAGGACAAGAGTATTCGGCTGCCGATATTTCTTCTAAACTAAGCTGCTCATGTTAAGTTTATCATGGCTGCATATGTGGAACTGCTACTCAATAAGAATATCTATATGTTTTAGATCTGCATCTGGCAAACCATATAAAGAGGATTGTGTCTGGCTATTAACAGGTGATTAATATACTGATACTGCAATATATGTATATGGCTGCTCTTAGTGACAATTGTCTCTACTACAATCAATTACCTGACAATTATCAGGGATCAGCCTGTGAAGAATGTACTTCTAATGAACATAGAATTCCTCCGGCTCAAATAAATGAAATAGTTCAACTTATGAAAGCAACGTTATCAGAAACTTTTGTTACTAAGGATGATTTAAAAGCATTAACCCTTAAAAGATCAAGGTCAAATTTAAGCGAGGCCTCAGAAGAGTCGGTTAGAGAGGAATTTGTTGTTCTATCTGAAGATATAGGACAGTCTGACGCAAAGTTAGAGACTTCACAGGCAGAAGCTGGCTTTAATCCTATATTGGTAGAAAATCTGTTAAGGCTGATAAATAAATCATAAAAAATTGAAGAGGACAAAGTAGTATTCAAAGATAGTATGGATAAAAAAAAATCGAAGTCGGAATAAAAAAACAGCATACTATTGCGGGAACAGCTTTGAAGCCGGCAGCTGCTATAGCTTCTAGGATTTTAAGAAGTTTGGAGTCGAATATTTTGGATGGTATTAAGAGATCAGACTTAGTTAAAGCAATGCAAGATATTCTATTGGCAGTGGAGTTCTTGTGTGAAGCGTCTATGGACTCGGTAAGACTGGCAGCGAGAGCAGGAGCAACAGCAGCAGTTACGAGACGGGCGATATGGTTAAGGCCATGGTCAGCAGACTCCCATTCTAAAAACAAATTATTGTCATTACCCTTTCAGGGTGAATATTTATTTGGCCAGAAACTAGATGAGATTATTATTAAAACATCAGGTAGGAAATCCTCATAGTTATCACAGAAGAAAACAGGGAAAAACCCTTTTACAGCAGATCCTACCTAGGAAAGGCGTCAGAGTTTAAAGAGGCCAGGTCATACAGACCAGGTAGAGCATATAGAAGAGGTCAATCAGCTATCTCAAGATTTGGGTTTCGTGGATAAAGAGGTAAAGACATTCGTACGACTCTCAGGAATATGTCACAATGACAATTCACAGCAGGGAATATGTCACAATGACAATTCAGTCAGTGCAGTGGGCGGCAGGCTAAAAGATTTCTACAGCCAGTGGTCACACACCATTTCAGACAAATGGGTATTGGACATCATAAGGGAAGGATACAAACTAGAATTCATCAGAAAACCAAACAGTCTATTCTATGCGTCACCAATGCCAGAAGAAGCCTCAGAGAGAGAAGTGCTACTTTCAAGTCTCAGCAATTTGATTCAACAGAAAGTGGTAACAGTTCTTCCTCAAGCAGAAAGATTTCGGGGGTTCTACTTGAGGTTTTTCGTGGTAACAAAAGCCAATGGAGGTTTCAGAACAATCCTGGTTCTCAGGAAATTAAACAGCATGATAAAGGTGAGAAAATTCAAGATGACCTCTATAAGAGCTATCCTCCCAGATATTTTGCCCGACATGTACATGACTTCTGTAGATCTAAAAGACGCCTACCTGCACGTACCTATTTACGAAGCACACAGAAAATTCCTAAGATTTGCTATAGGCGGAAATCTTTATCAGTTCACAAGCCTGCCTTTTGGTTTAGCGACTTCTCCAAGAACCTTTTCCAAAGTACTAGTGACAATTATTGCCAGTTTACGACTAGAAGGCATCTGTCTGTGGCCCTATCTGGACGACATTTTAATCGTAGCAAAAACAGAAGATCTGGCACAACAGCATACAGTAAGAGTCATCTCAGTGTTAAAAGATCACGGCTGGATCATAAACACAGAGAAAAGTCATCTGAGTCCGTCCACAAGGGTAAGCTACCTAGGGGTAGTTATAGACACAACACTTATGTCAGTAAGTCTGACACCTGTCAGAATTCAAAAACTGAAACCGCAATTACAACATACGCTAGCCTGCTCGCACATAGCAGAGGACTTTATGAAGACACTGGGGCTGATGTCAGCAGCGTTAGAAACAAGGATGTGGAGAGGATTCCACATGAGAGCGGCACAAAATTGTCTACTTCAACAGTGGGACAGAAATCCACACAATTTACAACAAAGCATAAGAATATCACAGCAAGAAAAAGAAAATTTCCAGTGGGTGTTAAACGACAAAGCACTGGCAGAAGGAAAATCGTTTTTCAGCCAGGCATCAGTGACAATAACAACAGATGCAAGCAGTTCAGGCTGGGGAGCTGTATGCAACAGTCAATTGGCGCAAGGTACATGGATAAAAAATCAGAGATCCCTGCATTCAAACGTAAAAGAAATGTTGGCAGTGTACCAAGCTCTCTCCTTTCAAGATATTATCATAGGAGAGGCAGTAAGAATATAATGCGACAACAAATCTACAGTGGCGTATATAAACAAGCAAGGGGGCACCAAGAGCAGACCCCTAATGGAGGCAGCGCAATTGGTTCTAAATTGGGCAGAGAAACATCTAACCAGCCTAGCAGCAGTTCATATAGCAGGAGAACAGAACGCGCAAGCAGACTTTTTAAGTCGCCACAGCATACAAAAAAACACAATGGAAGTTAAACATCAATGTATTCAGACAGATTGTACAAAAATGGGGCCAACCGCAGGTAGACTTCATGGCGTCAAAAGAAAACAGGTAAAAAGGAATGTGTCCAGACACAAAGACCCTCAAGCCTGGGCGGTAGACGCGTTATCCATACCATGGAATTTCCAACTGTGTTGCATATTCCCTCCTGTAGTAATGATTCCCCAAGTATTGAGGAAATTACAGCAGGAGACAACAACAGTGATAGCAATATTGCCATTCTGGCCCAGAAGGCCCTGGTTCCAAAAAATACTGCAGCTATCGATAGATCATCCATGGTCTCTACCTCAACAAGCAGATCTCTTAACACAGGGAGGAGTGGTACATCCGGACCCAACCTCTATGAAATTGATGGCATGGCTGTTGAAAAGTCAGCGTTAGAACGTAAAGGGTTTTCAGACAGGGTTATTAAAACACTTTAAGCGGCTAGGAAACCATCTATGTCTGTCATATATCATAAAATATGGAAAAAGTTCTGTTTCTGGGCAAAAGGTAAAGGTTTCAAAGAACCTAAAATTTAAGTTATCCTGGACTTTTTGCAAGAAGGACTAGAAATAGATTAGCCGTCAGTACACTGAAGGTTCAAGTGTCTGCATTGTCTGCTATGTTGAATTTAGAATTGGGTAAAGACAAATATATTAGTAGATTCTTCCAAGCGGCAAGTAAAATACAGCCTAGGATTAGAGAACCATTTGCGCCATGGGACTTAAATGTGGTCCTTAATGTTCTTACCTTGGCACCATTTGAACCATTGGAAGAAATAAATTTGAAATATCTCACCTGGAAGGTGACATTTCTCATGGCCATAACCTCAGCGAGAAGGGTGTCAGAGCTACAGGCCTTATGGGCCGAACCACCCTATCTTCATTTCTTCCAAGATAAAGTGGTACTACGCACCAATCCAAAATTTCTTCCAAAGGTGGTGTCGGCCTTCCACCTCAACCAGGACATTGTTTTGCCTTCACTTTGCCCAAATCCAGTGAAGGAGAAAGAGAAGAAGTTTAATTCTTTAGATTTAGCAAGGGCTTTACAAATCTACATTGACAGAACCTCAAATATTGGGAAAACAAAGCATCTATTTGTCCTTACCAAAGGTAGTAGTAAGGGAAATCAAGCTTCAAAAGCATCGATTGCAAGATGGATAAGGTCCTGTATAGCTGAAGCATACAAAATCAGGGGTAAAGAAGTACCTAAGTGTCTTAAAGCCCACTCAACTCGTTCCATGGCAACATCTTGGGCGAATAAAAAGTCAGCTTCTACCCAAGAAATTTGTAAAGCAGCAGGATGGACACAAATTCATAAATTCATAAAGCATTATAAGTTAGATGTAATGGCATCAGCTGATGCAAAATTTGGAAGGCGCGTTCTTAGCGCTGTTGTTTAAGTTATTGAAGTCTTCCTACCCAGTGAAAGTAACTGCTTGGGTATGACCCAGGTGTTACGTCTGACATGGGGAGGATGAGGAAAGCACAGATTATTACCTGTTAATATGTTTTCCTCGACTCCTCCATGTCAGCCAGTAATTCCCTGCCTTAAATTGTTATTATTATTATTATTATTATTTTATTATCAATATCGTTGTTGTTATTATTTCTGTTGTTTCTGTTAACCTAAAAGCATTATTATAGCTGAGTAAAGATGAAGGCAAGGACTGCAGGGGAGGCATGGTCTTATATGCTGCAGGGTCTTCTTCCTTCCTGTCTGGCTCCAAGGAGGTGGATATAACCCAGGAGTTACGGCTGACATGGAGGAGTCGAGGAAAACATATTAACAGGTGATAATCTGTGCTTTTTTTAAACGATGACCACCCGTTTGTTCGAAAACCTGATGCCCCAGGACAAAACGGCTGTCAGTTTTGGATTCAGCGCACCAAAAAACGTAAGAATCAGTCAACTAAACCAAAACAGCTGTTCAAAAAAATTTTTTTGCAGACCTGTGATTGAATCTTGCTGGATCTAGTCACATCTTACCCCAACCTTCAGGCCTTTACACAGTACAATATATGAATGAAATAAAATGAAAAAAGAAAAAAAAAACCCAACAATTTATCTTACATCTATTTAGAACAAAAAATGTTTTTCGCTGCTTAGATGATCAGAAGATCTACAATAATATAAATGACACCATAAGATCAGCTGTATTGTTTATAGGTACCCAAAAAATGCAGGGGTACCAGTCTAACCACTGATTTTTAACATGGTATTTCTTTTTAATTTTGGCATAATATTAAACACTACCCTCTCCCCCCTGGTGTCCCTTTCATCCTTAATTCACTGCCCTTGTTGTGATCCTCTTCTATTTTAAAATGCTACGGTGCAAATGCGTCAATATCTGAAAATTCGTACTTTGGAATTCAGTGCCTATTTAACTTATTATACTGCTAGAATACATTATTGAATTAAAACTTTTATGAAATAGGCTGTGCAATTTTAATTTTATTAGTGACATTTAAATGGTTATTGGCTTTCCTTCAGCAAACTGTATAGCTCTGTATCTCCGGAGGACAAGAGGCATTGGAGCAGGCTGTTCACGCAAACAAGTTTAATCCTAATAAATATTGGGGAGGGCTCCTTCATTCCATTTGTCTGAATAGCATCCGACATTTGAATCTCTACTAATGCTTATCCAAACTCCAAGAACCTCACAGGAAAATCCCTATTTCAGTGGCATCACTTTTAGACTCACAGGAGCTTATTCAGCGATTGGGACAGGAGCTTATTCAGAGATTGGGAGTAAGGGCAAAACAAGTGTAGAGCTCGGCTAAACCATTTTGCAAAGTGGGGGGGGGGGCTAATTTATTTAAACATTTTTGCATGCGGGGAAATTACTTTACTTTTGCATATAGAATTTAAATACTGCATAGCTTCATTTTTACTTTATAAATTAGAGTTGACCTAAGAAATGTCACCTCTCCTAAATCTGGTTGCACAATTAAAATTTTCTCCCTTTGGAGTTGCACATGGTATTGCACTTGCACCTAAAAATAAAATTTTAAGTGCAGCCCTAAATCAGCCCCACAGACTGCAAATTTGGCAAGTGATTTTACAACTATTACCGATCATATACTGCTATTAAATGGATATGATAGCACATGCAATCATTCTTTCCATTTTATGTTCATGGACTCACTATTACTTAATTCTCATTTGAGGCCCTGTTGATTACCTAGGGATTTGAGTACAAGATACTTTTTTTTAATCTGTTCATATTACTAATCTCTATTAATAGGGTGTGAAGCGCTGAGGAGCATCATCTCTGCCTAATACTTCTATTTTTTTCATCCTCCACTCTGTAGCTACAGTCCCTCATTTGGGTGTGATATGAAACTTTATGGTTTTGTACTGTCCCTCTTCTAGATGAGTAATTAAGTAAATTGGGGTGATGGTTAGCCTTGCTGTTGTGCTTAGAGTTATGGTAATGTAGAACAAACTATTTGTCAACATTACAGTATTCGATCTGAAAGTTATTGAGATAACGTCATGTGTCAGATAGCATAAGGTTGATATGTTAAACATGAGCACAAGAAAAAGTCAAGAAAATTCCCTGTGTATCAGGTTGTGAAGGACGTCAATGGAAGATACAAATGCCTTCAAGGATCCTATGGAACGCAAAATGAAGGTGATTCTCAAGAAACAACATGTTATCCAAGGCGCTACTTTGAGACATGCGATTGCTACAGCAGTAACATCCCGTGTCCTAAGGCTTTGGAGCAACGAATTGGAAAAAAGCATCACAGATGGAATCAAGTGCTGCGAATTGGTAAAGATTGTGCAAGATATGCAATTAGGAATTGACAATCTGCGAAGCATCCATAGACGCGGCCAAGCTTACAGCTCGTTCAAACCACTACGGCCACCATGAGAGCATTGTGGCTGAAGTCCTGGGTGGTGGTTACCCAGTTCAAGGCAAGATTGGTGACACTAACATTCTCAGGAAATTACCTATTCTGTCCCAAACTGGACGAAATTATTTCCAAGATTTCTGGTGGTAAATCATCTTGGTTACCAAAAGAGAAATCCAACAGGAAGCTGTACAACATCAGGAATATCAGGCTGTCGCAAGCGGAATCTAGAGACTCTCGGCTATACAGGCCAGACAGATCGTACCAATGAAGATTTCAACAGGGTGTGACAAGGCAGAACTTTTGTTTCAACAGAGGACGAGAGAACAAATTTTTTTCGTCCCCCCCCCCCCCCAACC
>WWET01002354.1:223651-241979 GCA_011038615.1 Limnodynastes dumerilii
ACGTAGGGACGCTGGGGGACGTCCCCTCCAGCGTCCCTACGGCGCTGCTATGGACGCCCGATCCATGATCGGGCGTTGCCGTAGCAACACCGGGTAACATCTGCCCGGCGCATGCGCAGATCGGCTGAAAAGCCGATCTTACGCTTACGTCCGCCGTCCTAGCGACGGCGGGCATTGTTCTGGATCAGGCCCAATGGCGCCAGACTTCCAGGCCCCCTTCCACAACTGGCAGTGAGGTGAAGGCTGAATATGTTTTTAAGGCAATGGACAGTGACTACAGCGGACAAGTGGGTATGCCAGGTAGTAGAGAAAGGGTATACTCTAGAATTCAAGCAACATCCACCCAAGGAGTTCTTCTGGACATCAAGATCCCCAAGAATACCAGTAGAAAGATATGCGTTATGCCTGCAGACACTTCTGTCCCAAAAGGTAATTATCAAAGTTCCAGAACAAGAGATAAAACGGGGGTGCTATTAAAGAATATTTGTTGTAAAAAAAACATACAGGCGGGTTCTGCATGATATTAGATTTAAGAAGGGTGAACAAATTCATGTATGTTCGCAACTTCAAGATGGAATCATTAAGGACCATTAGTCCAGGATTAAGCAGAGCAACCTTCATCAATAGATCTGCAGGATGCCTATCTCTATATACCAATATATTTTCACCATCAGAAATTCCTCAGATTCCATGTGTTTCAACAGCACTTTCAATTCAGAGCCCTCCCATTTGGCTTATCAACTTCACCACGGACCTTTACAAAAGTTCTTATACCAGTAATAGCATCTCTCAGACTGGAAGGGATACAACTATGGCCTTATCTAGACTACCTCTTAATTGCAGCCAAGAGTCAAGCCCAAGCAGAGATACACACCTCAAGAGTCATCAGGGTGTTACAAGACCACGGTTGATTAGTGAACTGGCAAAAGAGCCAATTGCAACCTGTACAAAGAATACGGTATCTGGGGGTGATCCTAGTTACCATCCAAATGAAAGTTTTCTTACCCCCAGAGAGAGAATTCAACCTGATGCAGCAAATGATTCAAGACTGAAAACAACCTTGGACATCGGCGTAGGACTGTATGAGAATTCTGGGATTAATGTCCGTATCCATAGAGGCGATACCTTGCACGAGAGCTCACATGTGAATCCTTCAGACAACTTTCTTAGACCATTGGAACAGAGATGGTACAGACGGAGAACAATGAATCCAATAGCCCCCAGAAGTAAGTAAGGAGCTATGGTGGTGAACCAACAAGCAAAATTTGAGCAAAGGCAAAACTTTCAACACACAACAACCTTTAGTATTGGTAACAGATGCCAGTGCCTCAGGTTGGGGAGCAGTCTGTGGAAGGCATATAACGCAAGGAAAATGGGAACCCTAGGACAGCCAAGGCCATTCCAATGTAAGAGAACTAAGGGCATTACTACATGCTTGCCTTCACTTTCAACATTTCTGTAAATATTTATAATTATCCTTGGTATGTAGGCCAAACTTAGATTGTAAAAATGTAAAGGATTCAATAGATGTGCCTACCATGATATCTGACATAGCTTTAATACCCTTGTGGACCCAGTAGGACAACAAGATGTCAGGGATCAGTTTACTCACTGCTGCAATAGACAGCATAGTGGAAGGGACCTCTACTTCCTTCGGTGCCAAAATAGCTCTATCCCAAACTGTAACGAACACTGCATCGATAAGAGGAGGGATGGGTCTACTGGACGCATTGCTTTCGGTAACCATTTCAGGTCTTGAAGTGGGACTTTTGTAGCCAACATTTCTTCTATTTTAATCCACCATTTCCTATGTTCCAATCTGTCCCACTTCTCCAACTGCGCCAATATTCAAGCCTCATGGTACTTTGGAAGATTGGGAACTCTCAGACCCCCTACATTCTGAGGAAGGGTTAATCATTTAAGAGTGATTTTAGCTGGGTGGCCTTTCCAAATATAATTAGTCATACAACAAATCAGCTTGTCCATCACATGCCCGGGCCTGTAGGGAATAGTCCTAAAAAGGTATAACATTTTTGGCAAAAGAGTCATCTTAAATGCAGCAATATAACCTAGCCAGGAGAGTTCGTATAGAAGCCACTTCTTAGTCAATAGGTTCAAACTAACCAGCAGGGGGGTGTAATTACAGTCTGCTGTTTGAGAAATACTCGCCGGGATCTGAATGCCTAAATATACTAGACTTTTCTTTCCAAACATACGGGTAGGTCGCCTTCAATGTAGATTGAACTGATTGCGTGAGGTTGAAAGTTAGAGCTTTTGATTTGTCAGTGTTTAGTTTATAAAAAGAAGCACGACTATATTGATCAGGAATATCATGGAGAGAGGGAAGAGAGCTGATCAGGTCTGTTACAAATAGCATGACGTCATCTGCAAAGAGACAGAGTTTATGTGAGGTGCCCCTAAACTCCAGACCTGGAAAATGAGAAGAGGCTCTGATTTGTGCTGCCAAAGGCTCAATGGACAAGGCAAATATTAGGGGGGATAGGGGACAACCCTGTCTTGTACCGTTAGATATAGCAAAGGGGTCTGACACAAAGCTGTTGCTGAAGACCTTGGCAGTGGGGTTATTATATAGAGCTAGAATAGAGTGCAAAATTGGCCCCCGGAAACCAAATTTGGCTAAAACTGCAGACATATAGCCCCAATGGAGTCTATCGAATGCCTTTTGTGCATTGAATGATAAAAGTACAAACGGTTTCTTCTCTCCATCCACAATCTCAACCAAATTCAAAACCCTGCGTACATTATCGGGGGCCTGACGTCCGGTGATGAAGCCCACCTGGTCCGGATAAATTAGATAGGGGTAAGAGAGCTAATACGGTTTGCCAAAAGCTTAGCGAATATTTTTAGGTCAGTGTTGAGAAGGGCAATAGGGCGGTATTTCTTACACTCCGCAGGGTCCTTCCCGGGCTTCAGAATAGTAATAATTCTAGATTCTAACATTTTCTAAGGGAACGAACCCCCTTCGGAGATGAAGTTAAATAATTGACAGGGGCAATTTGATCACAAAACTCAGCATAGAATTTGTTAGAAAACCCATCTGGGCCTGAGGCCTTACCCTTTGGGAGAGATTTAATCACCTCCGCTACTTCACGAGCCGACCATGAAGCAACTAATTGTTCTATGTCCTGGGCACCTATATTGGGAAGCTGTATATTACATAAGTACTTGGCAACAAGACTTGGTGTGGGCTGAGGGACAAGCCGATCACTTTGTAGATTGTACAGTTGCTCATAATAATGTGCAAAAACGTTTGCTATTTGCGCTGAATAAACTTCTTTCCCAACGTCTTTTGCCCGAACAGTTTTAATCTTATGGCGGACTTGCCTCGCTCTCAGCTTCCTGGCAAGCATTTTATCTGCCTTGTTTCCCCCGGTAAACAAATTCTGATGCAAGTTAATAAGCTGAATACGTGATTGGAACATCAGGTGTGTACAGATTTTGGTTCGGACTTCGTTTAGTTGCCGCAGATACTGCTCCGAAGGCGAAATTTTGTGGAGATTCTCAAGTTCAGTGATCCGCTTCTACCACTCACCCTTAGCTCGCATAAACTGTTTCCGAAGACGTAACCCAGTCTGGATTGCCACCCCTCTAACCACAGCCTTTAAAGCGCACCAGAAAGTCCCCACTGATGTGTCGTCAGGACTGTTAGTCTCCACGTGTAACGACAGGGCCTCAACAAGTGCCTTTTTCCCCTCAACGCCTGTAAGTAAATAATCTGGCATACGTCACGGTCTAGGGGGGATACAAGACAATTTAGACTCCCAGGACTGTAATACTGAGGCATGGTCAGACCACGTAATGGGAAGGATTTGAACATTCAAGGCCTGTTGTAATGTCCATTTATCCAGCAAAATTATGTCAATACGGGAATATGATCTATGGATGTGAGAATAAAAAGTGTAGTCCCGCTTTGTCGGGTTCTGGACCCGCCAGACATCATATAAATCAAATTCTAGTAGGAGACTTCGAAAAGCCAGAGGGGGGGAGTACCACCTACTCTTGCGTGTAATTGAGTCTTTTGTGATCTATCTAATTTAGGGTCAACGACCAAATTGAAGTCTCCTAAAATCATAACCTGTCCTTTGCGGATCTTAAGCACCTCCTCAAACACCGCCCTGAGGAAGGAAATCTGGCCGGAATTAGGGGCGTATACAGAAATCAGGGTGACCCATCTCTCCGCCAACTAGTATGATATATCTACCATTTTTATCCCTCCACTCCAATACCAAATTAAATTCTAATCCCGCTCTGAACAAAATAACCAACCCATTGTGTTTGAAGGGGCCGCTTGCTATATAGCACAGTGGGTATCTACCGCTAATGACTTTAGGCGGAGCTAGGGAGGAGTGTCAAAGTTATATTCATATAACTTAAACACCTTTATATCCTTACTGTTTTAAACTGGATTCATACTATGATATATATATGTGTGCATATATATATATATTAATTTACCCATAAAACATTATGCTCATATATATTCAATAACACATACCAATTTACAATGCAACTAAGATTTAAATTTACCAGCCTTAATTAAGATCACAAGTTGCCAATAAAACAAAGATAAAGGTCAAGGTACAATTAGTAGGTCAAGTTGACCCAGCACAGACCTTATCAATATGATGTTGGCAGGAATAAATTCCATGATGACCTATGTATTTTTATTATGTATAAGGGTGACAAGAATTGGTATAAATATCCCTGTTTTTGTACAATGATGTTGTCACTGCTTTCTGACCCTCGGTGATCCACACTGTCTACGATTGCTGAGTTAAGGGCTTGATTCAATAAATTCTTCGATTGGAAATACATACTGCTCATGGCTACTTATTCAAGTCTATTGGATGATTGTTTGAGAATTACCAGAACTTAAACAGTGGGGGCTTCGTCTCGGTCTTCCCCGCTTGTGACTCTCTCCTCATCTTCCTCCAAAAAAGGGTGGACAGCTTTGCTGGATCATACCTCCATAACTCGGTGAGTATCAGAGTTATACATATTATAAATATATGTGTCTGTGCTCTGAGTTATATTGTTGTTTGGTGGGTGGATGTGAAGAGAGCAAACAAGTGGTTGTTGAAGAAGTGAATTTAGGGAAAAGTTGTTTTTATTATTCTGTTTAGTTTTTGTTTTGTTGTTGTTATACAAGTAGAGGTAGTATACTTGGTATTCCTTGTGGACTGATCACCCACGTATAAAGAATCAGGAGTATTACTATTTGTTGTGGTTATTGTAGAAGTTTTAGTAGTGCTTGGGCCTGATCCAGACCTACGCCCGGCGACGCTAGGATGGCGGGTGTAAGCGTAAGATCGGCTGAAAAGCATCTGCCCGGCGTCGCTATGGCAATGCCTGATCATGGATCGGGCGTCCGTAGCAGCGCCGTAGGGACGCTGGAGGGGACGTCCCCCAGCGTCCCTACGTTCAGGTTAGTGTAGGTGGGCAGGGGGTGCTAGTTTAATGAGGGTGGGAGGGCAGGCTAGGCGGCCATACGCTCCTGTGCGAGCGTATGGCCCCTTCCTTACGCCGGCTGAAGTTAGGGTAGCCTTCAGCCGGCGTAAGGAAGGGGCCATATGTCCGCACAGGGGGAGTGTCGAGGAAAGTGACTAAAAGTGAGTTTTTAGTAAGCACAGCGCATCGGCGTAGGTCTGGATCAGGCCCCTTGTCCCTGCGATAGACGTATTCTTTAGGCGAATACAGACGTCCAGACAGGATGGGGTCTGATATTGCTAAAGAAGGGAAAGTAAGAGAGGCAAAGTGTTCCTATAGTATCATGAAGAATATCAGTTCTGAGTATGTTAGATTCTGTGATAAATGGTGTAAAATGACTAAGAAAAGTGAAATGTTAATATAAGAATTCTTGATTGTGTAAAAGCTAAGATTATTAAATTGTGGGGAGCTGGTCAATTGCAATGTTTGAATAAGTGGTATGAGCAGTCTAAATTGTATCAATCACAGAAAGCACAAGATAAGAATCAGCCGGACGCGCTTGCGAGTGTAAAAACACCTATACACATACCTACAACACACCCTCCTCCTCCTCCTCTCAGTTATCTTTTGTATCCTGAAAACATTGTGAATGTACCGGAGAATGAATGGCAGAAGGAATTACAGATGGCTCTTGCTGCCCCGACGTATGCTGGAGCTAGTGCACAAGCTAGAGCAGCCACTGGACAACAACAAGAAGCACAACAAGTACCAGAGGAGCAAGTTTCAGAAGCTCTCCTGAAACTTGCTGAAACGTTGTACAACCTAAGCCTAAGCCAGAATCAGAATATGAAGAGACAGAGAGTAAAACAGACCCAGAAACATGTTCAGTCAGTGAAAAGGAAGAGAAAATAGAGGTAGCACAGACAGTAAGGCCAAAGATAAGAACTCCTAGAGAAAAATTGTATAAAGCAAAAAGCTTAGTTATGAAGAGGAAAGCCAGGAGGACTGAATTAACTCCAATGCCAATTAGGGCTACAATTAGAATAGACACCGCCAAACCCAGTACAAATACACAGAAAACTGCGCAAGCTAAGAAGCCAGTACATAAATTTCAACTAGTAAGGGTATTTGCTGTGCCAGGTGCCACACGAGGAGAGGACAAACGAGTTCCTCTATGGTCACCTTGGTGCCAGACAGATTTAGAATCCTTAGTTAAACAGTTCCCAGATCCAAGAAAAGATTTACTAAAAAGTTTCTGGTATGTACAGTCCATATCCTTATTGCATGAACCGACTGAAAGAGATTTGAAGCAGTTGATTCTTGCAATGTGGCCAGGAAGATTGAATACAAAAACATGGTCACAACATGAGAAAAACATTATACAAAAGAAAAATAAAGCAAAGGAAAGATTAATGTCCTTACAGATAAAATCCCTAGAAAAAGATATCCAGGGAAATTGTAGTTTAAACAACACATATCCAAAGCAAGGCAAAGATATTAGTAGTGAAAAATGTTTAATTTGTGGAGTGGATGGATATTTTCAGAGAAACTCCATTGCTTCAGTCACAGCAAGGATATAACAGATATCCAAGATTTTCCTCTCGTCCAAGAGGGCGAGGACGAGGCGCACGACTTAATCCACTGTCCAGGAGCTCATATAACAATAGAGGACCTTCACCATATTAGAACTACCTCAAGGAAACATAAGTTAAACCCTTTATGTGATTTTGTTTAGAAGCCCATATAAGCTAAGATGTTATTTCCCACAACAAATGCAACATCCTCATGATGATTAATTGTTTATATGATACAGGTTCAGAAGCAAGTAACTAACATCCATGTCCAAGTATTCCTCTATATTCCAGGTTCTAAAGTTGACCATAGTATTCACAAACCTTAACCTGGAGACTGGGTAATGACAAAAAAATAAAAACAAGAGGAAAGGATTGGATCTCTGATGTAATGGACTATATGAGGTGTTACTGACCACGTAACAGTCCAGGGGAAGAATACCTGGATCCACGTCTCACATTGCAAGACCTTCATCCCATGAGAAAAAGGGGAGTCACACTCAGAATATTGTTTAAGTAGTGGCCGTTGTTTTCATTGTAGACAAAAGGGACATATCAAAAGCTTTTGTCCCAATCTAAGGCTCCCCAGAACAGAGATCTTCACCCTTCTGATCAAGCCCAAGTTAGGATAAGAATTTTCACAGTGTTCCCTCATGCCTACTGTTGATAAAACTGTTTGATAATGTAACAGATGAGTTAGATTAGATATTAGACATAGTAACAAAAGAGATGTAGTTCCATAACAAAGTTTTGCAACAGCACAGATCAGGGTTGGACTATTTGACAGCATCAGAAGGAGATATGTGTCAGGTTGTAGGATCAGCCTGTTGTAATTATTTTCCTGATAATGTTACTGAGCTCATGCATGGGCACATGTAAAAATCACTGAAATAAAAGAAGAATTTATTAAAATTTGTTAACTAAAATTAAAGAATTTGTTAAAAAGACTTAGACCATAAATCCATGGGAAGAGTTAAATGATTGGGATGGTTTTTATGGTTAAATTCAAATAAGGATTTAAATTAGATGGGTAACAGAAACATTAGAAACCGTAGTAAAAGTTGTTGTACTGATCCTGATATTGTATATATGCTCTAAGATTTTGATGTATATTTATTCAAAGTGTGTTAAGACAAATTGTTCTTTTTCCAAGGAATCCAATTATGAAATCCAGATTCTTGTTGCAACTGCCCGACTGTCTGAACCATACACTGATTTGCATTTCTGTCCAGTCTGTAGATACCCTGCTCCAATAGGGTTTGACAAGAATATGCAGGACCTGACTACCATCCAAAAAATAAAAATAAAATAAAAAACATCCTGAACCCAAGAGATATATGGACAATCTTGTTGGGGTCAGAGGGCATTTGGTTTGACCAGCAGATGTGAAAGAATCAAAAGATTCCAATATATAAGGTATACTAGAAACTTATATGTTGAATGTAGGGCCTGTATTGGGGTCAAATACCTATATTAGGCAGGGATAGAATAATAATTTATCAAGGGAAATGCTAGATTTAACAAGATATTGACCCAAAATTTATGACTTTTAAAATCGTAATGGTCACGAGACTGGGAGGAGATGGGTAGACTCTTAAAGAAACATTGCCTCTCCCTGTTGAATTGATAAATGGCAGCGAGATAAAAACTACTCGGCTTCTCCCGTTAATTTGTTAGGAGCAGACCTGCTAGCAACCCTCGAGGCTGCTATTGCATACAAAGACGTCCCTGGCTGTTTCAAATCACAGCCTATAATACTTTTGTTTACATGACTAAGGTCATTACAGAAATTAAAAGTACAGCCAGCATCTATTTTACTTGGCCACCCATTAGTAATACAGATATCACAGGTTGTTCTATTGACACCCTCTAACAAACACTTTTTCTAATTTTGATCATGATTGTTCTGAATTAATAAGGATTGAGCTTACCGCAGACATAATATTTTATGTTGATAGGTCTAGATATTATGTCAATGGTGTATACAGGGTATGCTGTGACCACAGACAGAGAAACATTTGTTGCAGATTCCTCCTCCTCTGAATGTCAACATAGGAGGCTGAATTGAAAGTACTAACTTCAGCATGTAGTTAATCTATGCTGAGGGATAAACTGTAAACATATAAACTGATTCCAGATATATTCTTGGCATAAGGTCATGATTATGGTCCCATATAGAAAGTAGAGAATTTGTAGACTCATCAGGACAACCAGTGAGACATGCAGATCACATTAAGTCACTATTTGCTGCTTTTCAGTTGCCAGCCAAAGCATTGATCAAGGAAAGGCACACACTAGAAAGAAAACCAAGGAAGCCTTGGCACTGCCTTAGCTGATGCCGCTGCCAGACAAGCTGCATTAAAGCCCATTCCTGCCCATGAATCCCATGATGTTTACCTCACAGAGGTGATCCCAAAATGTGCCAGACACTGAGACTTTAGCTAAACTGCAAAGACAAGTCTCAGATGCTGAAAAAGTGGCCTGGGAGAGACAGGGAGCTGAGAAACAAGGTAACCTATGGTGTGTAAAGGACAAGTACTGTCTGCCTAAAGCCTTGTACCCTGTCATTGCTCAGATATAACATGGAAAGAAGCATTTGGAGAAGGATGCTATGGTTCAAATGTTGGGACAGGCCTGGATCACCCCAGGATTTGCTACAGCAACCCAGAACTTTGTAGCAGGATGCACCACATGTCCTTGTAACAATCCATGTAAAGTAGTCCCTGTGCCATCTAAAAGCACTCCCCAGACCTGTTACCCCATTCATAGAATATAGATAGACTATAGTCTATAAGTATATCTGGATATGATTGAGTCCTGGTGTGCACAGATTTGTTCAGCCTATGGCCAGAGGCTTGGCCCTGTAAGGTAGCAAATTCAAAGACCATTGCTAAATCTGCAAGACTTTGTACCTGACTTCATAGGAAGTGACAGAGGGACACATGTTACAGGACAGGTAATGCAGCATATATTGGAAGTTGTTAATATCATATCTGCATTACACACACCATGCCATCCAAAGTAGTGGAAAAGTTGAGAGACTGCATAAAATGCATAAAACATACACATGAAAAACAAGTTTTTATGTGCATATAAAAAGGGTGGAATTGTCAAAGTTATATTCATATAACTTAAACACCTTTATATCCTTACTGCTTTAAACTGGATTCATACAATGATATATATATATCTTAATTTACCCAGAAAACATTATACGCATATATATATTCAATAACACATACCAATTTACAATATGCAACTAAGAGTTAAACTTATCAGTCCTTAATAAAAATCACAAATTACCAATAAAAAACAAAATAAATATATGTTAAAAGTCAAGGTACAATTAGTGAATCAGGGTGACCCAGTACAGACAAGATGTTAACGTCTAGGAGAATAACATAAAGGATAAGGTAGGATGTCAGCCTTGAAATGGAGACTTGTAGACTATGTTATTGCATTTCACTTATGAATACTATACAATGATGATGTCACTGTTTTCTGACCCTCAGCGATCCAGTGTGTCTACGATTGCTGAGTTAAGGGCTCGATTCAATAAATTCTTCGATTGGAAATACTTACTGCTCATGGCTACTTATTCAAGTCTACTGGATGATTGTTTGAGAATTACCAGAACTAAAACAGAGAAGTGGTTCTCCTGAACTGCGACAACATCAGCTCTTTGCTTATGAAAATAGTGTAGGGCAAAGCACTTTTGTTTGGTGAATTGAGGCCTTTCACATTTAAATTTAACAAATTAACCATAATCCCAAGGTCTTGTATCTACTAAAACTAGATTAGACAGTTTATAAAATGCTACAGACTCCAGCAGAGCGATCCTCTTTTGAGTGTACAGGAAAGAAGAGAGATAGAGAAAACGTGACCCTTTTGACGGGGTCAAAGTGTTTGTCGCTAAGGGGACAGTGCGGCAATGCCTTTAACATAGGGGGCGGGGCTATATGAACCCCACCAACTTGTGATCCATAACATTATGAAAAAGTGCTATACAATAACGACTAGTTCTCCGAGCTAACAGGTAGAGACAATAAAAAGGCATGCGAGAGAGAGCAATATAGAAAGAACTACAATAACATAGAACATGGCTAAGACATTCCAGCCTATACATCCTCAACTTAAAGCATATATATTAAGCCTAGACAGGTCTGTAAAGAGCATAAAACATAGGCTACAAACTACAGACAGGGCTAGTCTATAGCATTCCTTTGTCCAACTCTACAGGTTTATCTCAGTGTAATCCAGGCATGTGACTAAATTAAGCTAACTGATAACATTTAACTAAATATGCTTACATATATGAACAAACAATACAATGATTATTCAAAGCATGCAATACAATTAGACTAACCGAAGGTAACACAGCTAATTAACCTTGCACTGAATTATATTAATGTAGCATAACTAAGTAAAAGACAACAGTTCTAACTAAGATAGCTCACAGACGCTGACAAGCTCACAATGTTTTAGCCCTGGTAGACTTGACTGCATCCGCTGAAGAAGCCAGAGTCTGAAGTTTAACTGGAATGTCCCATTCTTGCAGTAACTTTAATCCTGCTTCCAGAGAAGAAACACTCTAAATTGATCCTTCATACTGAATGAGCAATTTGACTGGAAAACCCCATCAATAGGGTACTTGCCGTACGCCGTTTCCCCACTGTAGTTGCAGATAAATCATGGAATAATTGCAAGTTACCCAGGGTATCCGATCCCTCTGCTGCCCTTGCTGCTCGTAAGATCTGCTCCTTGATGTGGAAGAAATGGACTCGGAGCAAAGTGTCGCTAGGTAAGGAACCTCACGCTGCTCTAGGTCTAGGAAGTCTATGGTCCTGATCGATGAGTAGGTCTTTGGTATCAACTGAAGGAAGAAGCCTTTGAAACAGGGTTGTAGCAAAGTCCATCAGCTCGGAATTGGAAACTGAATCTGGTATACCACGGATTTTAATGTTATTGCATCGAGATCTGTCTTCAAGGTCCGCGACCTTATCTCGTAAGGCTGCAACCTCTAAAAGAGTCTAGTGAGTGGTAATTAAATTATTGTGAGAAGTAACCAGTTCCTCCATTTTGGTCTCTAAATGATCCGTTCTCCTACCAATCTCTACAATTTCGGTCTGAAGCTTAGCTGATGAAAGCTGAAATTCAGTAGTGATGTCCGACCTCAGAGCGCATAGATGCAATGTAAAATTGAACAAATAAAAAATAACAATTAAATGTAATTTCTGTGTATGAACATAGTAATTCCTGCTTCTTTTTGTATATTTTGCTTTTGGTGTTCCGAGAGAATTCTGGGAAGGGCTTAAGTGTGCCGAGGGGGAAAAAAGGTTGAGGAGCACTGCCATAGAGCACAGTTACCCTCACTTATATGCTGAGGATCATTCAGCTCACCTCTCCTACTGCCCACCAGCAACAAGAAGAAGGCCACATCAAGGATGGCGCCCGCGACAGAAGCCACGTGCACCAGGACCCGACGGCCGATGGCTCCGCTCCCCCAGTTCAACTCAGCCACAGATCTACGCAAGCGGTGCCGTCTTCAGCCTGCAGCAGTCATTCTCTGGGCTCCCTTCCAGGCCAGCAGAGGTAAGAGGGTCCAGTAGCATGTAGGAAACCTGTTGTCCCGGCGCAGTTACAGGCAGCTGTCCGTGCGTGTGAGGGGGGGGTGGGGGGGGGGGGGGGGGGGGGGAAGTCCCGGTCCGGTCCGGTCTCCATAAGTGTCAGGGCCAGCTGAAGGGTACTGAGGTCCCAATGAATGTTCCCCAATGCCAAAGCAGGGAAAAGGGAAAGGGTTAGTGGCCCAATTTATACCAGTTCTGAGGAGCTCAGCCAAAGTGCGACCGCTTGCTAGCTCAGCCAGGCCACGCCCCTTAGTTCGAGCTTTAAGAACTTATATCGACAGAACTTTAAATATCAGAAAGTCTAATAATCTCTTTGTTATACGAGAAGGGAAGAACAAGGGCAAGGCGGCAACAAAGGCTACAATAGCCAGATGGATTAAGTCCACAATACAGCAAGCCTATATAACTAATAAAATGGAAATTGCGGCAGGCATTAAGGCACACTCTACAAGGGCCATGGCTACAACATGGTCAGAGAAAGAGGCATCTTCCATTACAGACCTCTGCAAAGCTGCCGGATGGACTTCAACACATACACATAACACTAAACACTATAGGATAAACCTTCTGGCTTCCGCTGAAGCCACTTTTGGAAG
The DNA here is from genome assembly GCA_011038615.1 of Limnodynastes dumerilii. Classification (NCBI taxonomy): domain Eukaryota; kingdom Metazoa; phylum Chordata; class Amphibia; order Anura; family Limnodynastidae; genus Limnodynastes; species Limnodynastes dumerilii. The sequence goes on from WWET01002354.1 coordinate 236,894, forward strand.
AAAAATTCTAAGTGCTGTAGTATAAAAAAACAAAAAAACCCATCCTCTATAATAACCGCTTAGATATGCTGCCATGGGAGGAACAAGAAAAGGTAATTATACCTGATAATTGGATTTCCTGGACTCCTCCATGGCAGCATACATATTCCCCTCCCAGGTTTATTATATTACTAATGTTTTTTGTGTGTGTAATTATTCTGATTTATTTTAGCTATATGGAGTTGAAAGACACCAGCATGTAGGGGAGGAGATCGGACAAACCTTTATTTTCACTTTTACAGGTAGAATGATTGAAATCAAAACATAAAGTAGCATTGTCTATCGAACATAGTTGCTATCCTTAAAAAACATGTATAATTACAGACTGTGAGTCATTTGTGTTTATCCCTGCTTTTATTAGGTGACCAAATATATCCCTAAGTTTTATGCCCATGAATCCATGACAAAATTGTAACTCAACTTTCATGTAACTACATTCAATGCAGACAATGGGACACTGCATTTCTTGCCGCTGTTGGAAAGAATCCCGCTTGCCATTTCCTTAACTGTTTCACACGTGGAAAGGCCTTGGCTACTATTTTACACAGCAATCAGCAAGTTTCCATTTTGACAGTACACTAATTTACTTTTTATTGGTAGAACCAGTATGTAATCACTCATCACATGCTGAACACATAGATTTTTTGGACATTACCATCCTTATCCAAAATAATAAAATAATTACAAAGAATTTTAGGAAAAAGGTAGATTGCAGCAATTATCTCCATTTTACGAGCGGTCATTATAGACCCTGGATTACAAACATTCCTAAAAGCCAAATGTGTCGGCTCCGCAGGAACTGCACCAATCTTGATGAATATGAAATACAGGCTGATATCATGACTGATGACTTTATTAAGAGAGGTTACCCACTGCAACTAATTGAAGAGGCCAAACAATATGCTAGGGATCTCAATAGACTTTCTCTGATTAATAATAGTGGAAAAATACAGGCAAAAAATATTACCCCTGATTCTACAGCAGAATCTAATGATCCGAGAAAGGATGTTCTATTTATCAGTAAATATAACACCAAATCGCACAAAATTAAGAAAATTATTCAATCTAATTACAATCTATTAAAATATGACACAATTCTGAATAAAATTCTACCAGACCAACCGAAAGTTGTCTTTAAGAGGAATAAATCCCTAAAAGACATACTTGCTCCCAGCAATCTTCCATCTATCAAACCTATAGGGAATAGCACTAATTCATGGCTGCCAACTAGACCAAAGGGTTGTTTTAAGTGTAATAAATCCGTGTGTCTGACTTGTGGATACATGAAAAATAAATGTAATCAAATAAGTTCAAAAACTAATAATAACATATTTTATATTGAACAATTCATCAATTGTGAATCAAATTTTGTAATCTATGTCCTTCAGTGTGCGTGTGGCCTACAATATGTGGGAAGAACCACACGCACACTGAAGGAAAGATTTAGGGAGCACAGACAGAATATTCTAAGGAAATACACTAAACATAGTGTTTCCAAACATTTTATAGAGTCAACATGCTGTTCTTTGACTGATTTACAACTTTTTGGTGTCGAAAGAATCGAACACACCCAAAGAGGAGGTGATCGTTTTAAAAGGCTATGCCTAAAAGAGACCGAATGGATCTTCAAACTTGGAACACTAAACCCTGATGGCCTAAATGAGGCCCTTGAATTTGTTGAATAAATCTGTCTGTGTCTCACCCTCTATCGATATATGTCTACTGATTTATTGCTTCTGACTTTTGGGTGTTATGATTGCTGCTGTTACTATATCTAATTTAGAATTGGTTTGAGTTTACATATGTAGCCCTTAAATCCGATGAATAGATTTGCCTGTGTTATATTCCCTGACTGCTACATACTCATAAATCCACTATTTCCCCTAGTGCTATGACCATTGTTGTCACGAGACCTTATTTAGAATTGGCTTGATCCTTGCATATATATATGTCTATGTACAAGAATTCTAACAACTAAATCTTTGATTGTTATGTTCAATACCATATTCGCCGTACCTGCGTTCGGGTCATGGTATATGCATGTAATATTTTTTGGTCTATGTCATGTATCTTTATTGGAATGCACGGTTGTAGCACTCTAATGAACATATTCACCATTTGAATATTATTATCATTATTAACATCATTAATATCATTATTATTTCTTACGATTTATTTAGCTGTATAAGAGGACCATACTATTGGTCCGTCTATTTATATGATTTTTTTTCTTACTTATTTTTATGTATTCACTCCGATTGTTATGGAGATCTTTGTCCTTTCTCTCTATCTTGTAGATAGAATTGTTGATCATATTAGTATATACTTCGTCTAACAACTAAATATAGCCCCTAATGCTCTGCCATTAGTCTATGAAGATTTTTGTGAACTAAATTGTAGAATAATCAAGGTGTTCATATTTTCATATTTTCTACATTTGTTTGTGCTATTGAATATTTTCATAATGTACCCAATTTATATATATACTATGTATGTTTTCGATTATGTTTATATATTATTATTTATGCAAGCATATGATACCATTAATTTTTTTTGTTTCTGTTGGTCTTATGAATTTTTACCCTATATTATTGATATTGCTACATTTATAATGTTGTAGCTGTTTTAGAGAAGCATGAGTGAAACTGCGCTGAAGGTGCTTTGGAGAAGCAAGAGTTAAAACTCTAACAAGCCGCCCGATCCCATCAGGGTATATAAGAAGATCTAACAAGACTCCTCCTTCCCCACTGCTTGAGAAAGTCGCTATTCTAGCGACGAAACGCGTCGCATTGATCCTGCTTCCACTCGTTATATTTGTTTTACACGTGGCCACCCTACCAGCTGACTTGCCGACCCTCGTTTCTTCTCCTCAACCCAATTTACTTGCACAGCCGACAAGAGTGTGCACGCGGCGGGGACGCCCGCCGGCAGGCATCGCTACTATTCATCTGCCCATACTACACAGTGTTATCAAGAGTTACCAGAGCAGCAAGTATACTCCTTCATTACTCTTCTGATACTTATTTTATGCTTTTATGATACATGTCTGGCCATTCATGCTGCTATCATTCATTCGGTTTATATTTGAGGACAGCTACGTATAAATCAACTTGGAGGCACTGCTGGTTCTTTATTTGCATATATTTCCACCACTGAGGCACTATTACAGGTGGATGCATTTATTGAAATAATAAGGAGAACTTTTGCCACCCATTTTTTACTACTGCTGCTGTTTTGTCCAGAGCACGAAATCTATTCATGATCACCAGCTGGTTTTCATTTTGATTCAATTATCCATTATTTATTTTTTCATTGTTACAATAACGGACATTCACTGAACCACAGCTCAAGATAAGCTATATTGTGTCACTGCATCTAACAGTCTTCAACTACCAATCTACAGTGGCTACATTTACTCATCTTACGTTCTACATATTAGCTAAATAGCTATTCAGATCATCGTATCATCTTCACCACGTCATCAATTCCATCCATTAGTAATATATTTGATTTATCTGGGCTATTTATCTATTTATTTATTTTTTATACATCTGATATAATTCATGTGCTCTGGGAATCTCTAATTTTTATCTTTTTTCTTTGCAATATTATTACTCTTTAGCGAGTGGATATCTTAATTGATTTTTATTTAATAAATCCTTCTTATTCCTATTTTCCTTTGTTATGTACTTTATGTATCATATGCTTGCATTCTTGCAATTAGTCTAAGTGAGTAGCGATTTAAGCGCAGTTTGTCGTTTGTTTATTTGCTATTTTATTTTTGGGGTGTCACCACCCAATTTCTGCGATTATCCCTACCACTTATCACTATTTGCCTATTAATATTAAGGTTTACCATAAGTGCCACTTATTTAGTGGCACAGTGCCACCCCACCTCTAGCGCTCATCAGACAATATTTCAGAACCAGTATGTAAACCTTGAAAACATTGTTACTTGATACCTAGGTCGTGACACCTTTACCCGTTAAAAAGAAAAACTCATTGTTCTTGTTAACTTCTTCATCCAATTCACCTCACTTAGTTGTTAGAAAGGTAGGGCTGAGTTATAACTAAGAATAGTGTCTTTCATTAATTTAAATCTCCTTCATCTTCAAATTACACCAACCCTAAATTGATACAGGTCTAAAAATATAAACTTGTTATACCCCACATGCTACTATGGCCAATATAGCATTCACACAAAAAGATAGGGTTCGATATGAAACACTGACAAACAGACCAGTTTAAGTGCACTACACAAAATTCTAATCCATTGTCACAGATCTATTAAAAAAAATAGTATATCTTTATTGTTTCACATTAAAATAAGATTATGTTTAAAAGATTAACAAAATAATGTTGATATCATCATCACCAGTATAATGAAACCTATTTCTTTTGAAGAACATCATGGGAATCAATCAAGCCATTATGGGACTGGACTAGTTCATCTTGTTTTCAATGTGCGCTGTACGATCTCACAAGTCACAAATATCCACTCTGATTTCCTGTAGGAAAGTTTTAAGATCAGTATTGATGTCAGCTCGAAGTGCCTTTAACGTTTGATGCATGGCCTTTACTGTTAGCAGGGCATCGAATTCAGGGTCAACACATAAATCAGCTGAACGTGGTGGTGCTTGCGAGAGGGTGAAGCAGGGACCTTCTGCAAAGCTTGCTGAGAGGCTAGCGGAGTAGGGGATCGGACGGGCGGATGTTGTTGTGAAGGTCTTGTTTTTCTCGGAGGCATGATGAGGAAGGATGCTTTTGTAGATGTATTAATAAAAAGGATGACAAATTGAAGTACGTAAATACTTAGAAACATAGAAAGTGATGGCAGATAAGAGCAACATGGCCCATCCAATCTGCACATTTGTTTATTCAAAACTATACTGACCCTAGACCCTAAGCGCGCCAGGCCAGTCTTTATACAGGAGAGAATGATAGACAAATACAGTTGGGTAGGGTGCAATGGTAAACTTTTTATTTTAGGTTTTTAGTTAAAAGCAGGGTTTGGTATGTTGTGATACCGGTGGGGGGGGGGGTTGGG